>CAJFCP010000179.1:92014-125599 GCA_904066005.1 Synergus itoensis
CATATATTACAAACCAAAGCCATTACTACCTATTTTTTCAGTTTAATATTTAACATTTATTTGTGCTTTAAAATCAGGTAAGTTGAAGATTTACACGTGCATGCCTGTATTGATGGCCCACTTTGTTCGTAATGTGTCTGCTGCTTTGTAATAGAAGAGTGCTTATTATGCGTTTAATGTCCTCGTTGCAATAGACGTGAATCAAGTGAATGTACTTTTACAAACTGATATTGAGAGAATCCTTTGACCTTCGAGATGATTGCTATATTCTTATTATGTAAATTAATATTTATTTTTTTAGAATTTGCTAATAAATCAACATTTTCGCCATTAAAGTACATGTTTTCGCTTTCCGGCTTTTCTATATCACCACGTGTATCGCATCCAGTCTGATTACATCACAGCCATTAACCGGTTTCATGGATAATATTCATGCTTTTTATTTATTTTAGCACTCAAATTGTTCCCTTTCACCAGGATTTTTTAAAGATTTGCATGCATGCAGTAATTCGCAAATATTTTTTTGAAAAACTATAACTAAATCTCATCAATGTTTTAACTGGAATAAATCCTCGTAATTAATGATAATTACCGGAAATTATGATTCGCTATACAGATTAGGATTAACTGTGATCAACTGTGATATCGAGTGCTGCTGACTATTCACAGAGTGGCCTTTGAAGAGACCACGATTTCTAGGGTCTGACCTAGACGAAAATATCCTTGATTAAAAATAGTGTAAATAAAATAGGGAAAAATATTCAGAATAACTTTTGAAATATGTTTTTCTATGTAATTCAATCCTTAAACATTGCTTTTTTTGGTGGAGGGATCAATTGCCTTTAATTGCCTTTAGAGCCTCAATGCGAATCTTCGATTTCAATCACTGCTTCTTTTCAAAGAAACTTGAGTAGTCTTGAAGGTCTTTAAACACTATTAGAACACACGTACGGTCGTAATTTGAGTCATATTATACTATCTTACGCTCAGTTTACTGTTGAAGGACAATAGGTGTTTCCTTTAAAATTCATTTTCTATGTTCTGTCTTAAATGTTTTATACTCAGGAAATGTTAGTTCATTGAATGTACTCACTACACTGTTACATAAAATGCAAATTGCAAATAGCCGGACGCATAAATACAGGATAACTACCTGCGACACAATTCAATGAAATTACAAAAACGATTTATCCTTTGAAAAAGTATTTAATTGTATTTTACCAGAAACTAAAATCAATTTTTTTTTTTTAGTAATGGCGAAAAGAGGAATCAGGTCAACATGAACGGTCACCTCGCGGAACCTCCAGTTTCCCCAATCAGGCAAGCATTACCACAATGTTTTGCTGTGGCAGCAAAAAATCTACTGCTCATGACTTTTGGTTCCACCATAGGATTCTCGACAATTCTGATCCCAGTACTACAGGAGGGAAATGACATTAAGGTTACTACCGAGGAATTAACATGGATAAGTTAGTATTTTGAGAATTTTTTATTAGCGTTTATTTTCATTAATGAGGTTTCGAATTCCTACTGATGGAAGCTACTTTTGTTGATAAAACTTGTTAAAACTGGCACAGCCGTTTTTCAGAGAAGTATTTTTTTTTTACTTAAAAAAAAAATACTTTACTTTAAAAAAGGCTACTTTTCATGCTTCTTTTGTGTTTGGGCGCAAAAACCTGTTGTGTGCAAAAAAGTTGTTTTTATAAGGATCTTTACTTTAGGTAGTCTCAACTTGTTTCTGGTACCAATTGGCTGTTTCGTAAGCGGTCCCATATCTCAGACTTTGGGTCGAAGGAAAACTATGATGCTGGCGAATTTGCCATTTATATTAGCCTGGATTATGTATCATTATGCAACTAACTCCTCAATGTTGTTTGCTTCGTTGGTGATTACTGGATTGACAGGTGGCCTTTTGGAAGCACCTGTGATGACTTACGTGGCTGAAATAACGCAACCACACTTAAGAGGAATGCTTTCAGCCACTTCTACTATGTCTGTGATTCTCGGAATTTTCACTCAAATGTTAACTGGAAGTTTGGTCACTTGGAGAACTACAACGCTTATCAATATTGCGTATCCTTTAATGTGTTTCTTGGCTCTCTGTTTCGTTCCAGAAAGTCCATACTGGCTAGCTGGTAAGCTGAATCTGCATGAAACAATTAAACATGTATACAATTAAACATATATACCTACATGTTTAATTGTTTCATAAATCATAGTATCATAAAAGATTTTATGATACTGATTTTATGATAATGAATCACATTTTATGATACCACATCATTTCTTAAAATATGTTTCTGTATACAGGCAAAGGTCGAATGTTAGAATCGGAAAGTGCCTTGTGTTGGCTGCGTGGTTGGGTTTCGCCTGCTCACATAAAACAAGAGTTCCAGCAAATGTGTGAAAGTGTTAAGGTTTCACAAACAAACACTAGCGGAAAAACAGAAAAAAATGTTCTGGAATATTACAAGAAGAGAAATTTTTATATTCCATTTATTTTGGTAGCGATATCATTCTTCATTTCCTCATTTAATGGCTCAATTACCCTTCAGACATTTGCTGTATCCATTTTCGAAGGCTTGAATGCTCCCATAAATAAATACACTGCTACTGTATTCCTTGGTTTAGCAGAGCTAGTTGCTACTATTATATGTGCTGTTCTTATTCATTTTACTGGTAAAAGGAAGCTGACATTTTTTTCAATCGGTGGTACCTTTCTGTGTTTCTTTTTCTCGGCCATCTACGGTTATCGTCTCAATACAGGTGAAATGAATTCAGCAAGTTATACTTGGATTCCGACAACCTTAATGATTGGAGCTGCCTTTTTCTCACATGTAGGCATTAGACTCTTGCCTTGGATTCTATCAGGCGAAGTATTTTCGTCTCAGGTACGTGGTTTTTTTAAAATCATTTGAAAATCTAATTTAAATAGTTAACATAATAATTTTTTGGTTATAGGTTCGAAGTACCGCAACTGGCATCGCTGGATCAATGTACTATATCTTCAGCTCCGTTGCAAATAAAACTTACTTGTATATGAAGGACGGAATGACACTTCCTGGTACATTTGTATTCAGTGCATGTATTAATTTAGCTGGTCTTATCATTTTATATTTCATTTTACCTGAGACAGAAGGACGAACTCTAAAAGAGATAGAAGAACACTTTTCTGGAATTCAAAATTTAAAGCACAGGCCTAAAAAAGAAGAACTGCCATTTAAAGAGAAATGGGCTGCTGCTAATCCTGTTCCAATAAATGACGACGTAGAAAGTAAATTTTAGATAAATGAAGTATCTTCCTTTGATAAGAGGTATATATGATAAACTTATACCTACTTTAAGGCTTAATATTCCTTGAATATTGAAGTATTTGCGTGCGTAAAATATTCAGGGAAAGATAGTAAGACCATAATTCATAATACGACTGAAAATCATAGTTCATTTTAATACTTCTTTCTTGTGCTATGAAAAATTTAATGAGAGGCTTCACAGTCTCCTCTATTCTCCTATTCAAGATTTATAAAAGTAAGCTGTAAAGCCTCTAATTATGATAAATAATTTCCAGTGTACATAGAAAATAATATTTTATAATTAATAACTTTTTGCATAATAATTAATGTATAGATTAGTGTAGTGAATGTAATTGAAAACTACATTCAGATAAAAATAATCTTGGACGTTCGTTGTAAAAGTGCCAGAAACTTGAAGTATGATTGTCATATGTGTATGAAGTATGCAATTAATTGAATGATTTATGAAAAAACGGGACTGTATATCAGGTGCATGTTCAGATAGTTCAGTGATTCATGAAAATTAAAACAAAGATCAATAATTTTGTTTAAAATCTTGAAGATATCTCAGAAAACGTGCGGATAATGACAATTTTTCTGTGGAAATCGAAATCAAGATAAATTCATTTAATTATCATAATTTTCATTATATATTCGACTGGATCATAAAGAATGCTCGTCGCATGAAGACTTGTTATCAGAGATAGTAATTTGCACAATATCAATATGAACAATGCACATATTCATTTCTTTCGTAATTATTCATTATGTACCTGGTATATTTATTTTATTATTAATTTAAATTTATTGTTATTTTGTATATTATTACTCATATATTTCAAAATATTTGTTCCTCCTGTGTGAGACTTCTAGAATTTGGTGTACATATCAGTAAAATTTAATTACATTTAAGTAAACTATATACATATATTAATTTCTTGTGACGAAAATATAATGTTTTATAGGACGGATTTTTCAATTACTTGAAATATAATAATTTTACATTTGCATTTTAAGCACTTGGCTTGTAATTTATACAAAATGGAAACTACTATGTTTGTTGGTACGTTGGTAGAATATGCGTAGTTATAAATATTAAGAATATTTTACTTCTAACTTTTTCACTGTTCATAAAAAATTTTTTTTTTTTCAAATAATCTTAAGAGATTGGAAAGTTTCATACAGTAAATGTTGATTATTCATTTTTATCAATTTAAGGCTTAAAATAAACAATGACAGAAAGATAAAGTCAGAGATAAAAAAATCTCATGATCGATTGAATTTTATCATTAATTATCCTAATTAGTGGTTCCCTTAAAATATTAATATTACTATTACTATTATTAGCTATTATGTTACTATTATTACACCTTTTAGTTACAAACTATCTTGAAATATTATTAAAAATTTAATTCCGTGTATATTTTTCGAATTTCTTCAAAATTCAATTGTTCAACTAAAAAAAGGTAAATTAGATAATAACTGAAGACTGTAGACATACTTGAACCGTAGAGGGAAGACTGATTTGATCTGATTTGATCTGATTTGACCTACTGCGCCATGTTTAAAAAAAAAGCCCACAATTGGGGAAAGTGGTGTAACCAGTAGAAAATCGAAAGAACTTTTTCCTGAAAGTTTTTTTTATCCACTGAGCACCTGAAACCGACAATATCAAGTTCGATCAACAAGTAGTGGGTGAGCTTTCTTGGCATATATTGATGCGAGTCTGGTTGCGGGTGCGCAGGCGTCATCGGGCAGGATTGGTACGGGCGGGGGTCTTCGAAATGGTCGATATTTTAGATATAGAGGGGACTACAGTGGCGCGAGGCTTTTTCCGAGGACAGTTCAGTCTCCTTATTGCCGTGACTAAAAATCCCGCCAACCCCCCTTGGTTATTAACAATTAAAGATTCTTTGCTGCGCGAATATTGTGAACCGGAGCCTCCAACGTGTAACTGGTTCGGTGTCGTCCGTGGAATTTCTTCGCTGGAGGTACGAATTGTATTGAAGCCTTGTCGCAAACGAAAGCTCGTAAATCGTGTGGGGTTTAGAAAAAGGGAAACTGAAGGGCTAACTCCCCCATTTTGTAAGAGAACAGCGGATTCCGTGGTAGAGCAGTGAATCGATAAACATTTCCCAACACAAATCAATAATATACTCATTGATCCTCCCCCTGATGTTAAAAAATTCATAATTTTACAAAAATCTTATTATATTTTTTAGTTTTTTCTTTGGTGCAATATTGTATTGTGGAAGTTGAAAAACTATCGCTGTCGTGACCGAATTTCCACGGTCGCCTATATTGCCTCTCTCGGTGGGCCAACGGCACGAACACATTGATAAGTCCACTTCCGTCCGACCTGCTTTTCAACGTTTTCATATAATCTCAATTAAGAATTTCAAAATCTTATTTAGTTCAGAATGTTTCGTTAATTGTTCAAATCTATAGCCACAGTTTTTCGCTAATGATTTACGGAAAAAGCTCCACTTGACAATGACCTTCATTCTTCAAGGAAAATATGTATAAGGCACGAAATTAGCTTACATCAAGTTATTGGGGGAGAATTAAATATTCCATGTTAAGATTATTCAAATATTGATTTGTGATTAAGTGTAGATGTGAATTTATGACATGAAATTGATCGGAAATCGAATAATGCACATTTACCAGCGCGAAGAGAGCTGCATTGATAATACACGTAGCCTCAGAAGCAATCATTTCATGCGCAATCGAGAAAAAAATTGAGTTAATATAGCAATCATAAAAAATAAACTTTCGGGTGATATGGAGTATGGTAGTAATGAATATTTTCAAATGGTTCATTAAAAAAGTAAATAAGGCCAAGTTTTACTAATACTAGTAAATATTTTTTTTACCAATACTAGTAGATTTTATTGAACTTTCATTTATATCTGCCTTTTTTCTTGAATTAGAAGCCCCTATGATCGTTAAAACACAGTTAGCGATACATTGACCTGTTATTCAGAGTCAATGCGGTATCTCTAGCTTAGATTACTTATTCTTATTTTTTTTAGATACTTTACAAATCATAGTTTTAAAAAAATCATCTTTCAGTTCCCGCTAAAAGAAAGCTTGACCAAAAATGGTTCTGAATTGAAGTACTTTTGTCTATGCAATGCAAACTGTAAACTTTAGACAATATTGTGAAATTTGTATTTTGGAGAAACACTTTATTCCGCTCAGAAGTTAATCAATAAGAAACCCTCACCGATATAAAAGAAAGCTCGTCCCCGGTATTAGTATTTATAGTCGTGCTTTCCTTTCCATGCATCTGGCCTCATCCTGAAATCGCTTTGTTCACGAACAAAGATAATAGGTCATTAGCCATATATAAAAATACTTCTTGTCGCTGATTCTTTATTTTTGTTATGTTGACAAATTTATTATTATATGTTCGAAATGAAAAAACCGTTGACACTTTACATTTTTGACAGAAGCTTGCTAATCATTTCTCTCATATCTCTCTCATAACATTACGAAAAGCAGATAAAGAGAAATATAACTGCTTAATCACAATTAAAATAAATTGTTGACGATTAATCATAGTAAGACGGAACCTAGATTCTTGTTGCTATTTTCATTTCTTCTTTCCATGTACTTTTCGCTCCTTATGACCTCATAGTTAGAGGATCATTTAGGTACTGAGGTACAGGAAGTTAAAATGGTGTAATGAATAACACTTTTCTCCATTCAAAATATTCTCTCACTTTGCTCGAGTTGCAATCCAATTATCCTACAGAGCAATTCACGCACAGTTTCCGTGGCAGCACCGATCGATAATCTCAGTACGTCATAGTGTTCGGAAAACTCGTATAACGTGAATATAAATGAAGGGCGGCAGAAATTGCTTTAGTTTATTATAAAGGACGATCTTAGACAAATGAAGCAAATAAGATTCTGATTTTATCAGAATCCTATGCTGCAAATGGCACAAATTGGATTAAAAGATATCAATTTATAATTCCAGGAAATTGTGCTTTTTGCCTAAATCATCCGGCTAAATACAATTGAAAAATTAAAAATATTTTTTCTCATATTGCTTTTTATGCAATAAGTTAATAAACTTCTCGTATTTCTCACAGTCACGTTTATTTAAACGAGAATACGAGTGGTTTTATCTTATTCTTTTTCAAGTCGTACAATTGAATGCATGTGCGAGTATTTATGTCAATATGTACGTCAAATAGATGCATGTATAATCATTTCCTTTACCTTTGACATTAAATATATTTTCGTTTATACGAAGACTTCAAAACTTTTAATTCATGTCTATAAAATTGGAATAATTATCTGAAATGTTTCTAGGAATTCAAGTTACTATGAAAAATGTAATTTACCTTTGGTATTCACAAAGTGTGTTCAATCTAAACCTAAGGCAAAATTTCTGAAGCTGATTTGCTCTGTAGGAAAATGAAAATCTCATCTTTTAATAATGGACTACTGTCTTCTTCTCTTCAATTTTTACCATTTTTTCTAAAGGCTTAGCTTTGAATAAAGAGTATACTACTTAATAGTGTTACTGGTAATTGTAGATAAGGCTTTGTCGACATATAAGCGCGCTGGTTTTATCAGCGCCAAAATGGTCAAGGATTCTGCTACCGAAGAAACCAGCTCGACTGTATATCGCCACTGATCGCCACGTATAACGCCTTCCTCACATTGAACATAGCATATAATGCCGTGGTACACGACAGGGACATCACACGGTTCGAGTTCCTCAGTAATTTATTCATTAAAACGTTTCTTAACTCTTATTTTTCAAGAATCCGTAAAAACGAAACGATTGGTTATTTTAATCAGAGATAAAGTGAAAGAACATATAGATATACAATATACATATAATAAAAGAAATATTATGTCCAAGCAAGCTGTCCATGTTAGAGTGAAAGACTCTGTTTTTGAACTCCGTTCGCGGATGTCTCGTATGATGTCGATAGTGGAAATCACCTCTCCGGATTATCATCCGGTACCGGAAAAATCGTGCTTAATCGCGGAGAAGCCCATTTCTGTGTATCATTTTTCCTAAATCTGAAATCTACGCGAAATCTTAAAAAATATCGTGTGTATCGAGAGTGCGTTCTCCAAAAAAGAAACTAAAGTAGGAAAAAAAAGAAAGGAAACAAAGAAAAGTGTTATACTTTCTTTTAATCTTTGATAAGAATAGATTACACATATTTTCATCTTTTTAATGTAACGATATACCAAATATAGGCAAGGTCTAAATCAACTTATGATATATTGTGCTACCAGCTTGTAGTGTTATCATAACTGCTTTATAGTGAGTTGCAGTTTTTACTAACCACGCTTGCAGTTCTATAAATAAAATTTTTAATTATGTAACAGTAATTTCTTTGTCAAGATAATTGCAAGATGCATTCATTCTTTTAAGAACGCACTCTTTTACGATACTTGTGAATGATGGAAGAAGTTGTAAATATTGAATATTTTCGGTTTTTAAAAGTTCTTACGAAGATAATTAATAATGTATTATAATTGAATAATTTCAGATGGCGGGGCAAGATCCAAAATGGCAGAAGGACGCGTCGGACCAAAATTTCGACTACATGTTCAAATTATTGATAATCGGTAACTCTTCCGTTGGTAAAACATCCTTTCTCTTCCGTTATGCCGACGACTCTTTCACCTCGGCCTTCGTTTCCACTGTTGGAATTGACTTCAAAGTGAAAACGGTCTTCAGGAATGACAAAAGGGTTAAGCTACAAATCTGGGTCAGTACAATTTCTCCTCTTAAACGTTACTTACATATTTTCTGAATCCCTTATATAGCTATGAAACAATAAGTTATATTTTGCCCGATATTTTTTGCAACTCCATATTTGCTCTCCTATTATTTCTGTCAGTGTAACTGTTGTACTGAGAGCCTTTAAAAATTCAACAAATATGTATTTATATGTATAAGTAAGCTTGTTAGATATACAAAATATACGTAGGATGAAATAATATTTGAATAACGATAAGAATGGCATAAATTTTAATTGCATTGTCAGGTGGAAATCTTACAGTACATACGGAGAGTGTTGGTAAGCCAACTTGGAATTCTTGAAGCTGGAAGGAATTTA
Organism: Synergus itoensis; assembly: GCA_904066005.1. NCBI lineage: Eukaryota > Metazoa > Arthropoda > Insecta > Hymenoptera > Cynipidae > Synergus > Synergus itoensis. Next base: position 101,409 of record CAJFCP010000179.1, read on the forward strand.
ATAAGAGATCTCTCTTTTCTTTGTAATTATTGTAATCTGAGTTTTGATAAAAAGTTGAAGTAAATTACAGGAATTTTTCATGATAATTATGATAAATGATTATTTACTAACAAGTTTTTTTATTTTTTTAGGACACGGCGGGCCAGGAGAGATATAGAACGATTACGACGGCCTACTACAGAGGCGCGATGGGCTTTATATTAATGTACGATATCACTAACGAAGATTCGTTTAATTCAGTGCAAGACTGGTTGACGCAGATAAAAACTTATTCGTGGGATAATGCTCAGGTTATATTAGTAGGCAACAAGTGCGATATGGAGGATGAGAGGGTTATCAGTTTTGAGAGGGGTAAACAACTTGCAGAACAACTGGGGGTGCAGTTTTTCGAAACCTCTGCGAAGGAGAATGTAAATGTTAAGGTACGATTATTCTGGTATTTAATTCATGAACTAAACAAATAGCGTCTAAACATTCTAGCAACCGGTTATAAAAAGGCCTTTTAGAATTTAGAACTCCTTATAACTTATCTTCCACCTTATATACATTTATGTTTAAGTCTTATAATAACATAATTTTCCAAACGTCTTTTTCATGTTTGACCATGTAATTTATTTCACATTTGAAACAGTTAATTATTAAAATTGCTTCTTGAGTAGAAAATCACTTCATTGCAAGGTATTAAGATTTTTAACAACTGCTCTATTTTTTTCATTGCTCTACGCACGGTAATATTCTACTTCATGTCTGACCATGATATTCCTTTTCTACTTAGAAGACACTAGTCAAAATATCTATTTTACAAAAACATTGAAAAAAACCTAACATTTCGATGTTTTCAAAAATTAAAATATTTATTTGTTAATTTTTTTTCATTAATATTTGTAAAATTTTTAAGTGAAAAATGTACGAGATTTTCTGTACAAATTTGAACCTACGGCAGAAGGTAGGGAATTTATTCTTATTATTATTATTTATTTATTATTATTCTTATATTTATTCTTATTTATTTATTCTTTTTATTTAGGGAAATTTCTGAGTTGAGTTATCACTTCTGAAAACATCGAAATTTGAATATTTTGACTTCTCAGAGCACTTTATCAACTGGTGAAAAACAGGATCGAATTAAGATTTAATTTTTAGGTCCAGCTATTGTTATCTCTATTGTTATGTTAAGAAATATTGTTCTTTTGTGAATTTAGACGGTCTTCGAGCAGCTGGTGGATATAATATGTGACAAAATGAGTGAATCGCTCGACAACGATCCTACCCTAATGGCTGGTGGCGCAGGACCGGCCAAGGGTCAGCGACTTACCGATCAACCGGCCAACCCCACGGACACCAATTGCAACTGCTAAAGTACGAAGCACGCTTTCTCGTGGCGTGCCAATTGATATTGAATTGCTGGTGTAGCTAGTTCACCTTCTTCGTCGTTCCTCCGTTTTTCGTATTTATTTTCGTGCTGATGCGACTCGATGATCGTGAAGGCACTTCAATCCGGCTGCCCGAGCTCAATGGCCATTTCGGTCCACGGATACCATCCAGTTCGCCTCCTGATGCGCCACTCTTTGAAAAACGCGCGCGAACTCCGTCGACAACGTTGACATGCACAACAATACTTTTTTAAGCTCGGGCATCCGAAATCGGCGATGTCGAAATGATGTTAAATAGGATTATGTACCGGCTGAAGTAATAAGGAGGAAGACGAATAGAGTCTTCGTTTTTGTACGTTAAAAAAAAAGTATCATGGCGCAAAGTCTTCTTTCGCCTTTCACCCTTTGAAACGTATATTCAACGTTTCTCAATAGAAAAATTTTTTCAAAAACGAAATCAGATTATCTGCTCTTTCAATCTGAATTAGTAAGAAATTATTAATGAATTAGTGCCGATTCGTTTACTAATTCACTTTAGTAAGCATTTTTACTATCAATTAATTAAAAACTACTAATTCACAGTAAAAAACAACTAATTCATTTATAGTAAGGGTAACTAAATCAATTAGTGAGCCTTACTTAATGAATTAGTAGTTTTTTACTGCAAATTAGTAGTTTTTTCAATTGATAGTAAAAATGCTTACTAAAGTGAATTAGTAAACGAATCGGCACTATTTCATTAGTAACTTCTTACTAATTCAGATTGAGAGAATGTACAAGCGTGTGTTATGATACAACTTTTATTCTCTTTAATGTACATTTAAAATAAACAATGGAACTTTGTCTCTTGAAGAATTGAACTTTTAACAAACTAATTTTACTGCCGTTTTTTTTTTTTAAATTCTGTGTTCAGCACATAGTTACATTTTTGATTAGAACTCGGACTGACTCGGATGATCGTATATAAAAACTTTGCTATTTGAATTGTCTGTGTTCAATTAGTTATAAAGAGTGAAAATGTTACACCGATAGATAGGATTTGGTGGAGATTGCTTCTCACGTTTTGAGCAGTTTCAAAAATAATATAAAAGCGTGTAGTAGGAAATTTTTTGAAAATGATTGCAGAGATATTTCGTGTTGGATGTAAGGGTTTCGTATAGGAAACGGGGCGAATTGCGAAAAACTAGTTTCGTATAATTGTTGTCAACCGTTAATGTTTATAATTGTTAAAATACACTTTGGCCGAAGCGCAATTGAAATTTATTGAAAACGCAATTTCTTTTCTACTTTTCTTCAATTGCAAGAAACTTCTTTTCTGACAATCACATTATTTTACAATAAAATTTCCCCATTGAATTTGAAAATAGACCAATAAGATAAGTTCGAAATTAAAAAAAATAGAAGTGCTGTACAAGTATTCCCAAAAAACTAATTGATGTATTGAGTATAAAAGAATATAAATGGATGTATTATTAAATGAGTTTGATGAAATGTGGAGTAAATAATTCAAATTTAACTAAGCTGTACTTATATTGAGGAGTAAAACATCAGGCTACTTATTTACACAGTTCTTTCAATGATTTGTTCAAAGTTATTTCTCGCATCACTGATATTTTATCGATGCCGTCAATATCGTTAGAAAGTGTCTTCATGTTTATTATGTGCATAATAGTATGTAAAAATCTAGAAGTCACAAGCGGCAGAATATTTAAAAAAGAAAACATAATCATTATTATTGAGATGATTGTGTTTGTTCGCTTGTGTTATTCATATTAAAATGAGCGTCAATTACGCCGCGAACAATGGCACTCGTCTCCACATTAGTACTTCAGCTGACGTTATACCTATCTATATAGGCAAGCTGCCCTCTGTACATAAAAAAATATATATTATTGACTCTGTAATGAAGTGTATGTAAGTTACTTATCCTTGTGAATTATAAAAAAGGGACCTATTCTTATTCGCGGAATAGAAACGGAAGTAAGCGGAAGTAAGCGAAATAGTATTTGTTGAACAATTTGATGAATTCACTAATACTAGAACCGCTGATTGAACTTTTGTGTTTCATTTCGAAATTCAAATCTCCGACCTCCTTCTTTTGAACTGTATATTTACCACCCCAACGGCACACAAAAAGTCCCACAATTACTTTGAAAAGTATTTTTACAGTAAATTTAAATTAATTTCTTGAGTACTGAAGTTCATACATTCATTTTTATTTAATCCGGTGGTTCTGGTGTTAATGCATACGTGAAAATTTTATGCTGAAAACCTACCCATAAAGTAAAGAATATTTTTAATCATTTTTTTTTATTGCAAACATAAGAGAAATCTGTATTATACTTGATTCAGTTGATAGACGTTGCAATATATACTTGGTCTGAATCTTAAAACATCAATATCAATCAAATAAGTTTTGATCAGTATTTTAGCTTCACTGATATATTGTTACAATGAAGAAAACTACAATACTATGTAAAATATTATTTAACACTTGTTTTAAATATTGTCTATAAATTTTGTGACATGTTATACATATTATGTTTTCAAGTTCACAACTTGGGCCTGCAGTATTCACCTGAAATTGAATTTGAAAAAAATTCAAGATTATAGAATACATATTAGCAAACACTAATCGGTGGACGGGCACTTGTATGTATGTATTGTACCGCCTAATATTATTAATGATTATATTAATAATATAATAATATTAACAACAAGTTCAACGCATGTTGTGAAAGAGCATTAAAATCGGAATAAGCATTATAGAATTATAATGCAACCGATATGTGAAATTGATGTATTGCGTATTGCGTATAAGGTAATAACATCTAGAGCCATATGTTTACAACTGATAATGAAAATTAATAGCAAACTGGATCGGAAAAAGTTAAAACTAAACAAAAAGCAAAACACACAAAACGTATATTGAGAGTGCGAGGTAGTCATGTAAAAAAAGAGTAGCAGATGGCATATAATAATATGATCGTGTATGCGCGGTATACTGAGTAAAATTATAATTTACAAACATGTGTCTTATTTACTCTTGTACCTCATTGTGTTTTTCTTTAATTTTTTTTTAATCTATCTCCATTTTCTCGGAACCTAATAACATTTTCCAATCAAAGTTTCATGCCTCATTTGAGTACTGATATGTTTTGGGAGAAAGTTTCATTGTTTTTTTTTTTTTTTTAAATAGAAAGTTGGATTTTTAAGAACGTTTTATTTTACACTAGGATTTAAAAACTAAAAATCAGTAAATAGTAAAATCATAGTTTTTTTATCTTCATTTTATGCAGTCGGAGGTCGATTGCCAAGTTTTAGTAAAAAATACTTATTATTCCAAATATATAGTTAAAAATATCAAATTTACAGTAAGTTTTGAGATAACTGAAAAAATTCATTAATAGGATAAGGGATCGTTCTTTAATTACTATAGACGTGGGGGATCTCAAATTTTGAAGACGGAACCTTAAGGACGCTCTTGACTTTATCCAATTTTTTCTAACTTCGACGTTATCTTTAAATTTAATTGAGTTTATTTGATTGTGTTAGGCAATAAAAATAGGAAGAATTAACTATTCAATAATTTTTCGGTATGAATAGGAAAATTTTTTCGGTATGAAGAGACTGCCAAATAGATACTGCAAATTGTTGATTTAAAAATATGAATCATGGTTTTGTTTAAAAGGTATGCATTATTCAATTCCCTCTATTATTTTAAAAATACTATTTATAAACAAATAAATCATTAAGTGCTGAGCATCAATGAAGAATTATTTCAAAATAAAAGCAATTGTGTACGAGGCTCGTGAAGGATAAAGCATGTTTGTGTATTTGAATACCGAAAATTCTACTGCGCCTCGTTGTGCGCAATTCACCCTCGAAGCGCGTGTTGCTCGTCAGTATGGTTTAGTCTCTCGTGTCCTTCAAACGTAGAAACATTCAAAATTCTAGAATGAGAGCCTTGTCCGGAAAATTTAACTTTGAAATTTGACCTCGAAACAATTTACTTTTCTATTAATATCTTATTTTGAACTTTCTCTTCGCCTAATTCATTATATTCACACTGAATTTTCAGTATGATATAATTTTAATAATATTATAAATATTTAAAATATGATGAAATGATTATTCAAATTCGGATTACGTTGTGGAACCTGCAAGGTTTTTGTAATACATAAATGTTTGTGAAAGCATTAATATAAAGATAATCGTCAATTTATGTTCTGATTATTGAAAAATTGATAATTATTCACATCTGTTGCGTAGAAATACAAGAGCGGAATATTTAAATAATTGCAAATTAACCAACTGCCATTTAGTTATAAGAAACGTGAATTAAAATTGATTTTAAAATTTTTTTACCAATTGAATAGGAAAAGCAATACAAATTGTTTCAGAGTCGTTTCGATTTCAACGTCCTTTAATTCATACGAGGTCGGTGCAAGTTTTAAAGTGAAAAGTCGAAAATCTATCGGAAAACGCGACGGATGAATAAAAGTGAAATATGAGTGAGTTGTTTAGTGCGTCAAGAAAGAACAAACAAAAAATTCGCCGGTATCAGTGAAGCCAATGCACTTTTGCGCTCGAATTTTCTCTTGGGTATGGGAATTGTTTACTGGACGCCCAATGCAACGTGTAAGTAAATATTGTTATTTTTATTTTTCGTAAATATTTTAAGCTGAAATATAACATGAAACATAATCTTTTTTATAGATTGTTATAAACTATGTATATGCTTAATTTGAATTCTGATAGTGAGTGTGATAAAATATTTTCTTGTTTCAAATTTTTGCACAGAAGTTTTAGAATTTAAAAAAAAATACAGTAATTTTCATGTAAAGAGGGGAATATATCGAAAAAGTATGGAGAGATCGATTTGAAAGCTTCATATTCGTCTCTTTTGCAAAAAATCCTATCGGGTTTGGATTCTTCTCAATATTCTGAAATATTCTGGAATTTTCCAATAAATTGTTAGTGAAATGTAAATAGATATATTGAAAAAGGGTCATTAGGTTATATTGGTTCAGTTATTTTTTTAGTGAACATATCCCTTTGATAAAAATATATATCCTTGGGCATGCGGTTAACTTTTATTATATGTAGTTTGAATTTGAATTTTCGGACTGTGATATCAAACAGCGTTGAGAAAAAAAATCACCCATGCTGACTTTTGCGAAAAATGTATGTTATTTATTTATTTATGAGCAAATAGGTGAAATACATATGAGCAAAATCATTTCTCTCACGTGCCCTTAATGAAAATATGTTTTATTCCGAAAAAGACATACATATATTGAATGCGAAATTAGGTTTTTACAATATATTTTCAATGAAAGCTGTAAAATGTGGGATGTTCCTTTTATCTCTTTTTTATTTGAAGAGAGACGCACAATACTCTGATTATATCAAAGTAAAGTTTCAATAAGTGTTTACTGTGTTTCGCTCGCTTTCTATTCTTAATTTTAGTTACGTAATTCCTTTATTATTTGCAGACTCTACTCTGTTACATAAGTATAAGCAAAGAATTCTTTCTCAGATTAAATCAAGTTTTTAATATGAATAAGAAGACCTCTCATAAACAGGCCCGACGGAACGTATTTTTTCAGCGTGGGTAGTTATCAACTGGGATTAAGAGGGGGGCGTGTGTTTCATAATTTTGTAAGTAAATCAAGTATATCAGAACGCTCGCGCGCGTATTATGAAAATCGAATATAAAAATTTAAAACAACAGTAAATTTTTAGGGTGGATAGTACTACTACTACGTCGGCCCTGCTCATAATATCAAAAGAGCTTTCAACTGATTCCCTTATTGAATTTCCGTCAGTAGAATTCACAGATTTTTCACTGAATAATAAGTAATTTATCTGTGACATTTGAAATTTCTTTTTTATTTCTGATTATTTCCTGTAAGGATTAACAGTTTTTATTAGAAAAATTAAAATTCTTATCTGCTCTTCTTTTATTCTGAACACATCACAACTTTTCTCCCTGAGATATTTGCAATTCGCGTTAAAAACGGTTCTTTTATCCAGATAAGAAATACAGGGCTCTAGAGATTTTGTCCAAGCTGTTCTCTACAACTTTGAATCATAGCGCATATAGAGATGAAGGGGAGCGTCGATTGAGGAATGAGGATAAACAAGCCAGGGAGAATGGAAATTGGAAAGGGAGTGGCTGACAATGACTTCTTTTTCGGTGGAATATTTTACTCCGAAGGGAAACCATTGATCCCGTGATCTCAGGGTTCATGAAACTTTCTTTGCAAGCTTCCACTTTAACTTAGACCCGATTTTTTGTTAAAATTGAGCAATAAGTTCGAAAAATCCTGTATCTAATTTTTTTATGTTTTACACACATAGGGGCTGTTCAAGTATTACATTAACAGTTTGTTGGGGTGGGTGGGGGTGATCTAGGTGATTTATTATTGTTTTTTACGTGGGGAAGGGAGAGGTCAATAATTGAAATTTTACGTATGATTCCAATTCATCTAAAAAAGTCAATTTTAAATCTTGCGACTAATGCAAATCATTATCATTATTAGAATATATATATATTACTAGGATCATTTTCATTTAACTAAATTAATAGTGTTTTTTTATGACTTTACGTAATTTCAAAGATGGCGGTAAGAAAATGCTTACTGTTGCTTATATTGAGTGAAGGAGGGTTCAAAATGAACTCAAAAGTGCTTACGTAATATGTATTTGAACAGCCCCATATAAAGCCCAAGAGAACAATTCAAGTTTTTCTCTCGAAATAATTGATTGTTTACTGTTACACTCGACTGTAAACAATAGTTAAATTGACTCTTTATAGTAAATCGTCTCTCCGGAACAGTATTGCATCCTTATAGCTGAGCATTATTTGGTTATACGCATCCCAGTTTCCATTAGTTGAAAATCTCATTAGCTCCACAGAATATAGTACAAATTTACCATTAAACAATTATCTCGTCATGCAAGAAAATTTTCTGGGAGACAGTTTAGAATATTGTAATTTCGGAATTCACATTTTTTGTATAAAGTTAATTTTCAACAATTACACTCAGAAAAAAGTTTGTTTGAATCAAACAAACGTATCATTGATATAGGGTCAATCAAAAAATATCTTTGAATTAAACAAAATTTGTTTGATTCAAATAAATTGTCTTTAACTCAAAAAAATTGATTTCATCATATTAAAAAAAAGTTTCTTTGAATCAAACAAATTTTTGTTAATTCAAACAAATTTTGTTTAATTCAAAGATATTTTTTGATTGACCCTATATCAATGATACGTTTGTTTGATTCAAACAAACTTTTTTCTGAGTGTAGAAATAAGTTCCAAACTTATATGTATTTCGTGCAATTGTTCTATATAAAATCATTTTATATAAATGAAGATTAGAGCCATTAAATAAAACAAGTAAGGGAACACAACAAAGTATATTTTATATTGTGAGTTTAACATTTTTAATGCCTCGAAACTACTATATATTCAAATTGTTGCTTCTATCCCTTTGATCAGTCACTGTTTTCGTAATGTCTGTGTCCGATAGTCAATTTATTGGACTTTACGAACGCACTCTGTTACGGTTAATGAAATACAAAACAATAATAATAAAACTTGTTACGTAAACGTTGAAAAACAAAATGCTGAAAATTTTTCGAAGAATAAACAAGTGCAAAGCTTGTTTTACTAACGATCTAGCTGTACCTTCATTGAAGTGCCTTGAATAATGTTGAGTCGGAAGGACTTTTAAGTCACGCGATTGTAATTTTCGGTACTTGTAGTAGCAGCATGATTTTTATGTCCTTCTCGAAGAAATTCTTATTTCTCACACTTGACCTTTTTGTCAGTCATATGTGAAATCACGGTCCTGTCCTTATATAAAAGAAATTTCAAATCAAGAGGATTCTTATTATCATCTGAGAAAAAAAAAATATCTCTCTTGGACCTTGTACTTTAAATAAAAGTGTGTACGGCTTCTTCCTCTACTTGTATAAGAGGAAAGTGAATGGGGAGCATCAATTATTTGAAATTATAGTGACATTATATTCACGTTTCATAATGTAGGAATAAAATCTCAAAAAAGCTCTGCCCTGAAGCAAATACGCAGATATATTCAAAATACTCAAGAGACTAGAATTGAGAAGTATTTGGTTAAGGTAAAGTCGAATCTGTTTTATACTTTCAAGCACGTGTTTCATATGCCTTTCGAAGTTTTTATGTATGTCTTAATATCTTATTCGTAGGATAAAAAAAAACTTTAGCAATTTCATTAATAATTTTATTGGTAAAAAAAATCTTCATTATAAGAGTTTTCACATAAATATGCATTTATAGTATTTAGGGGTCATTCACAAAATACGTGATATTTTTTTCGCCCTTTTTGCCCCCCCTTCTTATCATAATAGGCCCTGATATTTATCACACCCCCCTTGAAAATACGTGATTAATTTCCGATTATTTCCTAATTATTTTAAAAAACTGAAAACATCAACTTTCCTTATAAATATTTACAAAGTAACTTTTCAATGTAGTGAATAAAAAAAAAAGATGATATTTCTCCACATTCTTTTTCACTCGTTGGAAAAAATACAGCGGAGATTGAAGCTTGAAAACCATAATTCGTAATCATTTTTAGACCTATAAAGTTTCTTCCATCACATACATATTGAGCTTTTATTAATGTTGAACTCTGTGGGTGACAACTAAAACAAAGTTTCCCCTTCTGATGGAAATATAATGTCAAAATGAATTTATATCAATAAGTTTACGTCTACCTACATCTACTTTATTAGCATCGTTTTTATGTAAATAATGCCATGCATATAAAGTTCAGGAGATTTTTCAACCCGATTGCTCATTAATAAAACTTCCGGTCATATATTCAAATATTTTTAGCACACTAATGTTGTTAAAGAAAGCTTGTTTAAGGGCAAATGGTAAACGTGATTTCCTCGTAAATAAATAAATAAAATACATTTTGCACTCCAGAGAGCCTTTAAAATAGCTTATTGGTTTGCAGCTTTATTTTGTGGATATTCAAGATCCAACTGCAATTAGGTCTGAAGAGTGTTTGGGTTGGTTTATTGTGTTTTTATAAACCCTATCGAGCGAAATCTCTTGTAAGATTCAAGATTTTGTTATTACTTTCCTGTGGCTTTCAATCTCGATTCAGGTCTTGCTTACACATCGCGGACCTTAAGATTATAGCACATTCGGGAAACTTTTCTCGACTCTTATTGATTTTACTCCCTTTTATTAAAAAGTGTCCTTATATACTCTCTTCTGTATTCTCTGTATTTTCTGGGGAGAACAGTGATGATAAAAATCAGTTGATTGATAAGTCTTTTAAAATTACGACATACAATATCAGATCGTGGAAGATAATGCACATGTACTGTTTTTCATAAACCACAATTTCCAATATCCTTTTTTTACACCCTATTTATTCCATTCTAGATTATTCTGCTTACACACGAGGGTTAAAATTAATTAAAGTGAATGGAAAATTGATAAGAAATTTCATCTATAACTGAAGTTTCATCGTGTCATCTATGGGGATATATTAATATATTAATATGTCGGTATATATCTAAATGTCAATAAGTGTTGGAATTTCGGTTTATTTCGATATTGGAATGCTGATATTCAATAGAACTGACAATGAGAAACGCCAGATGCTGATATATAGCGATTTGCCTGTTGCTTGTATATAACTACGAAATAGGAAACTGCAATTATGGCTTAACTGCTCAAAGGGTTGCTTTCCCTTAAATCTCCCTCCGGTCTCCATTACTATAGAAATCAAAACTTATATATATATACATTTCAAAAGGAGATCAAGGACAATTCACATGTAATGAAAAAAGAAGTGGATTTTATAGCAATATTTTTTATTTAATTGAGAAAAGAAATTGGTTCATTTCATTCAGACATATAGTGAGTAAAGTCTTTAAATTGGTCAATTTCTTGATGCATTGAATCGTGCAGGGATTAGATTGTCATGCGGTCTTTTAACGGTAACTATATAATTACATAGTATCGAATGTACAATTATATAGTTATGTACACGGTTAAAGAGAACTTCGATGAAGGACGAACTACGTAACAGTTTTCCACAGTTTTTCACCACATATTTGCATTCATTGATTCCATCATTGAGTCTATCCAATTAGTTAATGACTAATTAAATTAATTGTTGAAAATTGTATGATCATCTGAAATACACTTTATAGCTTTATACATTTAAATCCATTAATTATTTTGATATTTTATACATCTAAAAGATAATAAAAATAATTAAAAAATTAACAAAAATTGAAGGTTTACTTTTTCGTGATTATACTACTTCTTGAAATTTTTCTTGCGCAAAATCATCGTCTTATTTATTCAAGGGAATCTCTCTATTTCTTTAGAGAGGTTTAAGGGGTACTTATGTACATTCCGCAGACCTTGTAGACCTCTTTTGAATATTACATTTTCTCAATTATATAAAGTATAATTAATTAAAAAATTTGTTATTAAACACTCAAGGAACCCCATAGATCTTCGAAATTTTGAAGATCGAGATTTTATTGAATTTTTTGATAAATATAACTAGAAAATCTATAATATTTTTCGTGTACATGTTTTTCTAGATTATTTTACTTTTAACACCCATATATGTTTTTTCAATTATAAAAGGAAAACTGACTGCGGAAGATCGATGTCCGGATAAATATGTGCTCACATAAACTAACTATATTTGCTCGAGAGGGTCAATATAGGCAGATATTTATACTGGTAACATTTAAATCCTGTTAAATCTGCATCGCAATATAAATATAAAAATACAAAATTGTTCTCATCACAAATGATTTTATTGGTATCAAAAGCAATTATACGTATTTTGTACTGATATATTATTTATAAGTAAAACAATTCTTAAAATGTTTATACTTTTGCTTCGCAAAGGCGTAACTGTTTGTAGTCTGCAACAAATATCTATATCTACTTGATAGCATTCAGATGCACTAAAAGCCAGTCTGTAGCTATGACCTTCATTGTGAAATCGATTTATCTCAATTTTATTGTTTCGATAAAATTAGTAACCTCGTCGCTTCTAATCATGTTTCTAGTAATAGTAAGAGAATCTTCTAATTCAAATGATTGTCTTGAATTATGTCTGACAGTTATATTATGTCTTTCATTTATTATTATTATTTATATATTATATTTAAATATAATCATAAATTATTTAGAAAGAATTATTTCTAAGGAAAATAATTTCGCACTTTTCATCTCTATCCACACCCATACATTCTTATATTTTATTCCATGTGTGGTATAGTGATGACAGTGATGCATCGTTCTCATCGTTCTCGATCAACAGGTAAATGTCCTTAACAGAGTGGCAAATGGTTCCTTGACTAGTTCAAGGCCCTTCGCGTTTATCTTCTCGCTATTATTTCCAGTCAACTTTTCTGAAAAAAAAATAACACAACGAATACAAATGGATAAGTTTATAAATGTCCACCGGTACATTTATATAACCTTGCTCTTTTTAAATGCGTTTATATTTATTAAACCAGAATTCTTTCGCACATAAATGTGAAGAAATGTTTTTCTGCGATTCATTAAAATCCTTCTTCTATAATCGTGAAAATTATTAATTGAAAATTAATTTCTAGTGTTTTTGTACCGAGTTTATGAGGTAATTGCCTGAATCGGGGCTTTTCCGAATTTAAGAATCAGAGCGAATTTATATATCAGATATATTTAATTTTAATGATATAAATTGAAGGCACTGACTCTTAAAAAGAAAGGTAAAGGAAATTCTGAAGCATCACTATTTAACATTGCTGTGTGCTCTTTATGGCAGCGTTTTTTTTTTACTAAGCCATCTTCCCCTAGATTTGTTGATCCTCCTGGAGCCTTTGAAGTTTATTATTATTTTCACATCACTCTCTATTTTTATAGTCTTATCAAAACTCGTTTTCAACTCTATAAATAGAGTTTTTCGAAGGAAGGATCGTTAATTAGAAATTTGTTTTCATTCGCTATTTAATTAATTCTCTTTGCAAGGGAAATGCTCAAATGCTTATTTTAATTTGTTTTTATAGAGTTTATAATAATTGAAAGAGGATTCTTAACATGTATTTAAAAAAAGATGATTTTTTATATAATTACAGATTGTGGGAATTGAGGTGCGGGTCACCAATGAAGTCCCTATTCCTGCAATGGTTGAGGGTGACAGAAGGGATGTTGTGCCCCCTTGGACCGTCAACTCGGTTCCCAGTAGCACAAGCCCTTCATATCCTTACCAATACTTGTCACCACATGTATTCCAAGGTCGCAACTCTCTCTGCTCAGTAAATGGTAAGTTTTCCAATAATTGAATACGCATACGTTTAAAGAACATCTCTGCAGATCTTGTTACTATTACTAAGATTAAGTATTCTTATAGTTGACATTATTAATGTATATATATATATATATGTGTGTTTTTAAATAGTCTAGTTGGAATACTAAGACCTTTGTTCCCCTAAAGCCAATAATTTCTTCTATAAGAGAAGTAAAGTAATAAATAAAGTGCAGAAGTAAACCCCACATGAGATAAGTTTCTTAATAAGAGTGCCTAAGCCATCAAAGAATTAAGAACAAATCTTCTTTATCAGATGACGCCAGTCAAATTGGACAAAGTTGACGGTACTACGATTCAAGGAAATATTTGTGACTTATATTCCCTAAGAGCTAAAGAAAATTCTCTGAAATTGGTCAGTCTAATGGCTAATATTCTTTTAATGAGAAAATATAGAGGAAGGGGGATTGGAAAAAGAGATTGGTTTTTGTGAATAAAATATTGAATCCTTTTTTAGTTTCTATACTTTTTACTATAATACTTTTTATTCATCTTTTATGCTATTCATATTTTCTCTAGCTTCGCAGGCACGTGGAACGCGAACAAAGCCTATTCTTCTTTACACTATGCTTTTATTCTAAAACTTGCCTTTAAATCCTGAATAATAGAATTGATAACAATAAATTATTATTATCGCATTCATTTCAAGTTTTCTTTACTTAATATTGCCACAAATTGACTTTGTATTTTAAAACTAGTGAATGCAATTATATTAAATGGCATATTCCAGTGAAATAGAGTCAAAGCAGAAACTAGAACCAAAACTCCTATATGAGGAAACAGTAGATGAAAATGAGGATTGAGAGAGAAGACTATATTGGATTTTGAAGAGTATTGGATTTTGTGACTGACATTCTGCGCGACTTTATTATTCTCGTTAATTAAGTTTCCTAGAATGTGAACATACAGTTTAATTATTAGTTATAATTAACTTCTAAATTGTGTACTTTGATAAAAAAAGTACTGACTTTGATTTCCGTTGCCTCAATACGGAAGTCAATTTGAAAATAATGTTTTGCTTCGCGATTCACATAGAGCAAAGTTTTATTTGCAATTAATTTCAAATTTAATCTTTAATGGAACGCATAATATATTGCTGTGGAGAAATTTGTGGCACGTCATAACTTTGTGTCATCAATCAATATTATTGGCATTCTTCCCATGCAAATATTCTAGATAAACTAATTGTTATGTTGATTAACAGAGTGACAATATCTCTTCGTAGTGCGTACTCAAATTACAGTAGTTTCTCTCTCTTGTCTCTGTTCATGTGGTTTTTATGAGGCATAATTATTTTCCTTATCACAAAAAGTTTAATTGATGGTAAGGGCTCGCAAAATTACTTCCCTTTGTTTTTTGTTAACTGTTACCTCTTATTTCTTCCTTGAAAACATTTTTCACTATAGAGCATCAGAAAAGACAATAAAAAATGCTAATAACCTTAGGAACGCATGAAATTTCATCAGTTGCGCACTATAAGCACATTATCGAAGGTCTCCAATAGAGCACTAATTATGATTTGAGGTAATTAGTCGAGCACAAGAAGGGTGCGCTATTTTAGGTCAAAGTTGGAAATATAGGGTAAATTTTGAAAGAAAAGAATAAGAACAGTGAATCACAGTAAATTGGATATCTGATGATATGAAAGATAGAGGGTTAGAATTCCTACGCCTGGTTGCGAGAGAAATCAATCGATTCAATAATTCAATTACTGTTTCTATAATTATTAACATTAGCATGACGCGGGCGCGCATTTCAATGGGCGTTGCGCCTGGATTTTTTTATTTCTAGCTTTTAACCCTCGGTTCCAGTTGTCTTCAATTTTAAATTACAACAAAGAAGACTAATTAACTTCCATCTCTGTCGATATTAAGGTCATGTGGTAATTATGATAAGAATAAATTTAGTTTCGCCAACCTTACGCTCACAATAATAAATATTTTTTAGGCCGTTCACCTCGTATCTCATGTAATTTATCTAAACATATGAATTTTGTATTTTTAGCCTGGTTTCATTGATTAAAAGCAAAAAAATGTTGAGAACATTTTTATAGGGCCTTTAAAAAGCAATAATTCTACTCTCTCAACTTTTTATCGTATCTCACGTCGTTTTACTAAAAATTTTAATTTTTAATTTTTCAGTAAAATTGTTGGTGTTTATATAATCTGTTTTTATATAAATCTGTTTTTCGGATTCAGGGGCTCTTAAAACGTAGAGATTTAAAAAAAACTTACATATAATATCTTCTCTGATGAGAATATAATATGCTGTAAAAACTTCCGATGTATGAAATATCGCTCTGAAGCCTGTAACTTGCTGTCTGACCATACTCGAACTTATCTACTTTGAATGGTCTTATATCTATTCTACACGAATAGCATGAACAGATCACATTTTCTGATAAAAAATTAGTTGCGACATATTTATATTTAAATAATCTTTCCTCTTTGACATTTTTTTGCAAGTTTCATCATTTTATTCACTTATTTTGTACCTATTTTTTCAGACTATACTTTGCGGAGAAGGCGTCCTATGACATTGAGAATTGGTCCAAGATTAAATCTTCCTAGTAGAAGTACTTCAGCCCCTACAACTACTACAGATACAGAGTGGCCTCCTCTTCCAGGGTAAGTAAATTTATTCAGTTATTTATAAAAAAATATAAAGTTATTCAGAAAATTAGTATTTTACGAGAATTCCTGCTGGAAAAAATATAGGCGAATAAGGAAAATACTGAGATTTGTTGATTTGTAAAATCAAATTTTTGAAAATTGAAATATCAAGTATTTTGAGGATTTTCCAGATCATTACTCTTCAAATTAATTTTTTTTAAACGAGATAAAATCTATCGGGTTTCAGTTTAAAAAAAAAAATGATTTTTGGTAGTAATGTATGTAAAATTTATATGAATCTGTTGATTAACTTCAGAATCATGATTCCAAGTACATGAACTTCTCTCAAAATCTTCTTTTTCTTGTTATCTTCATTTTTTTCCCAGATGCTATTTTTCGATAGCAGGTTAAGAAACAATCTGTAAGTTTGGTCGATCCATGGTGCAACAGTTTTCTGACGAGATTCTATCGATCCACTTTTTAGAAGGTTCAACTACCCTTTGGTAGATGTCTCGTTCGTCACTTTATATATAGTGATCTAGGATAAAATTGGGGGTAGGTTTTGTTGTGACCTGTAGCGGCATGGCATTTTGTCGTCACGCGCGTGTGATTGTGGCATCGTCGTGGCCTCACCTCACACAGTAGCACGTGTTTTAAATCATTTTACAGTTAGTTTTTTAAAGTTTTAAAGCAAAAACATTTATAAGATTTTTCCTATTACTTTTTACCATTCTATGATTTTTTAAACAATTCTGTCTTATTATTATAATCTATTACATCACATTCGAGTCGCCTGTACTCCTTTTAATGACGTGACTTGTGTGGAAAACAATTTCAAAAATAGCTTAGAACTGGTTTATGTGTTTACTAAAGTTTACGCGGTTCTAATAAACTTCCGGTGGGAGATTCAGAGACCACAAGGGAGATTAGATGGAGATTGCTGAATACTCCGAGTGGGACGATGAAAACATATAGTAGAGTTCGCAGTCGACTGGCGGACGTAAATCTGATCACCTGTGAGGGATTGTTTCCGAGAATCAGTGATGGTTTTTCCACCTATTTTGATGGTGTTTTTTTCATAAAATATCAAAAAGTATAGGATATAGAGCCATTAAATAAGAAAAGAGTTACCGTTGCTTGAGAAACACCGTGATTAATAGTTATTGGTTCCACAACTGATCTAGGAGTTGTCAAGGACGCGGGGAAGATTTTTCTTCATCATCTCCGACGATGTAATATTCAAGTCTCTTAAATAAAAACAAATTGGCTAGAATGGAAGCGAAATTTCACCTGTGATGCACAAATATGGCCACAAACCAATTTAGAGGGTTATATGCTCTATCAACAATCATTAAATTTTCGTGTAAAAAGAAGAACGAATCTTAAGACTAATTTCTCGAACCGGTGACCTAACAAAAGGTAGGAAAAGTTTGTTGCAACTTTTGCGGGAACAACTTGCGTGACGAGTGTTTGAAAAGTTACGATAATACCCTAGGGAGTAAAGACATGTGCGCCAATTCTATCAGACACATTTATTGGGGCAAACGTGTCCATCATTTTTAATGTTTATCGTGACGTAGGATGATTAGAATCGGAGATGTAAGATTCTACTAAAACAAATATTAGATGTAGATAAATCTGTGATTATCGGTAGTGTTATTGTGTTTAAGTGATGAGTGTGGGAATACGTTGTGGATGAAATTTTATGTGCAGTGAAGATGTTAATCAAAGAAATTAGTGGCTATTGAGACATGGGATGAAAAAAACAGTTTGTAAGCAGTAGTGTGCGTAGTGAATAAATAAACTTTCAAATATACGACCAAATATATAAGAAGATAAAACGAAGTGGAGTTTGTATAGGTAAAAATTTCTGCTAGGTAATTCATAAAGCATTACTGAAAATATCAGACTTGGATGAAAATGAAATGGATGAGGAATACTCGTAAATTGTTTATAATCGATATGCTGTGAAGTTTGATAAAGCAATTAGGATGTCAGAAAACAATTCACCCTTTTTCGCTACATCACAAACAAGGGCTATATTTATCTTCAAATACAATAACACTTAATACTAATGAGTTTACTTCATACTATTAAACAATTAAATGCATTACGTAATTATCTTTAGATAAGAGAGGATGATGGATATTGTATTAGTCATACTTTAGTGAACGTATAATTTCCGTCTCAATCTATTTCGCGGGGATAATGCTGTTAAATTCTGATATATCTTAGTCTTATAAGATTTTCTTTCCACTGTTCATCAACTTTCAAACAGAATTTAATAATGTTGTCCCGAATCGTGTTTTGCTCTGTCGATATAAATCTTTGAGTCTCTAGAGGTTCGCTGCACCGCTTAGTACACATGAAATAAAGCATAAAAACCATTGCTTGAGAGAAACTTGGGAGCAATTTTACCTTACCTCTTATCTTATTAAAGTTTTGCAATCGTCATGTCCGTTTCTTTTTTTTTTTTAACCGAGAATAATAATTGCGTTTACTTAGGAAGATTATAAACTACTTCCAGTTATTTTCACATTGGATTATTTGTATATTCTCTTTAAATTTGAATCGGTTATAATTTTTACTAACAGTTAGGGACTCAATTCTATAAATCAGTTACTTTTTTCTAAAGATCAGTTAAAAGTGTAAAAAAAATGTTAAAAATAAGTAAAAATGTTGCTTTGTAGCATGCACTATTTTCATCGCTGATTCTCAATTCAGTTTCTGTCAATAGATCGTACAATGAAAAAGATTTTGTATGCGTCACTGATTCATTCTTGATTTTACAATTTCCGGAGTAATATTGCATGCACATATCCGTGACGTGCTTTTCCGATTGGGTCATGTTATGCATTTGTTGAAAATATTTTAAAATTACTTGGTGAATTAATATAAACTTTAAATATAATTTAGAAGGTTTTCTTCATAAGAATATTTTTAATTACACGGGAGATTAAAGCTAAGCTGATCAAAGAAAATTAAATATCTTTGAAGTTCCACTTGACATTTTACTGTTAATGTTGAGCAATTCCAAAGCAAATTAATCGGAAGTCTTCTACCTTGTTCTTTTTAATATATGTGAAGTTTACGATTTCCGACTTCACCTTTTGTTGTTCGTGCTTGCCGTGGCAAAACTCGTGGAATCGGTCATTTATAAGCACGTACCTGGCATTAACTTGATCGCGTGAGTAACATCCATTCGTTGATGATCCTGACAGTAGTGCAAAAGCATTGGTGTTTCGAAGGGTGTAAGACAATTCTGGGTAAAAATGCCCATAATTTGTTTCATTATTCTGAAATTTTTTATCAATACAATATTTTTCCTCGTTACGATTTGTGATGAGAAATATTGATTGAACTGTTCAGAAAGTTGTACAAGCCTGGGTTGCTTCCGACCCTTCGTTTTTTTGGATTAGCTCTTGACCCCAATCGAAAATGTAATGCTCGAATCAAGGTCTTATTAAGGGTAATATTGGGTGATCGAATGCCGAAATCTTTCTTGGACATGATAGTTTAATAATGATTGAAGATTAAGCAGATTGTATAGTATATCAGCTGATATCAGACTAAGCAGATGTTTCAGTATAGGATAAGTGCAAAACCAGGTAAAATGACTTCATCAAATTTGTAAATATAGCACCTGGTCGGAAAAGTTTACGTATACTTTTCTCAAAAAATTCACGAATACTTTTTAATTCTTCTAGAATACGAATCCATGATTGTTTAAGTACAAACTTTATTATATTTCTTCTATAAATTGATCTTTTGAGCCAGGAATTTCAAAGTGAAATTTCGCTTTGCTGGGACAAAATCAATCCAGTCCAACCATGTAGGCGTTATACTTAAATCTTATTTGGCATCCCTTTTTATCAGCTAGCTAGCTTGGGCCATGTGGAAGAATTTAATCTTCAAAGTTAGGGTCTATAGAATTCTTAGCTGAATAAGCCGAAGAGAAGATTTCATTTTTGCAAATGAAATGCGTCTCCGCTTATAGTTATATGACTCGTAAACTTTCAACAAACTCTTGACTTGTTTTGTGGAACATTTATTGCAGTTTTGATATAAAATACATATACAATGTACTCATAAAAATCACATCACATAAACACTCTAAAGATATCTTTGGTAGAATTAAAGTATGTATGATTTAAAAAATATAATAAATGAGCACTTTTGATATAGGATAGTATTGAAATAAAATGCTCGGGTCGTTAGATTCATTAACTTTTCATCGCATTAAATTCCGATCGATGGACTTATAAGTGGCTTTCGGTTTGGCCAGTACGGGCCAACGTTGGCTTCTTTTCGTGCTGAAACTTTCTAATCTTAAATCAGGGAAAGAAATTCATTCATTTTAACGAATAGAACTAGATTTTCATATCAAAATAGAGCAATAATAATTATGAACTGATAATAATTTAATATTTATAGCTCAATATGTAAATTGGTTGCTAAAGCTTTCAGTATATTAAACATAAGAGAATTTATTGAATGAGGTTGATTAAATCGATGCTACACTTTTTGACATGACCTATATTAAGGCTGTTGCATATGTATCTCACATGTGTATAATTTTTTTTTGTCAATAATACTAGAAATTTTTATTTCTCTTGTCATTTTTAATAAAATACTGGATTTAATAACGAACTTCATCATACATGCCAGTTCTGCACTTACTTTATTAACCGAGTTTACTATAATTAAATGTAATACTTTTATTACACTACACAAATATTACTCTTTTTAATTTGATGAGTTATAACAATAATTTTCAATTTTTTAAAGTTACTCGCACTGTTAAAAATGTTTGCAAAATTAATATACTTTTAATATACATTTTGTAAAGTCATTTGCATATACCGAAAATTAAATTTAATATATTAGTATATGTTTTAGAATTAATATAAAACCATATTAAAATTAATATAGGATATATTAATATTAATATAAGATATATTAATATTAATGTAAAAGTATATTAATTTTAATATGGTTGTATATTAATTCTAAAACATAATGGTATATTAAATTTAATTGACGGTATATGCAAATGACTTTATTCACAGTATATTAAATTCTGATCAGTTTTTGTTAACAGTGCGTATTATTACATAATGTTTTCTTTTTCATTTTAACTTTTCTTCTTTAGAGATCTGGAAAATGATCGTAATTAACAAAATGCCGAGATTTAGTTTAAAACTGTATTTCAATCTCAGATTCAGAAGTACTGGTGCGTAATATTAAATTTAGTTTAATTTCCAGCACGTAATAATATACAACACGTGCTTCCGTCGGACAATAGGGTTTTGTTGACAGGTGCTTCAAGCATAAGTTTCATTACGTGCTTAAGCGAAACATGTTGTAGTAATGAGGATGTCCAATATAATTGACGTGTATTCTTCTCAATATTTAAATAACTTAAAGGACTCTTTTTTCATTGAATTCATATCAGCATATATCATAAAAAAGCAGAACATTTCTTCTGAATCTGAGCCTTTAAAAGAAATCTTAATATTTAAAAAAACGCGAATATGAATGGCTTTGATACGCCTCGAATGATGAAATGTACATGAATAAGCTTATCCCAGTATACTATTAGCATATGAGGACACTGAATGGTTCAAAAGGATCATCGCAGTAAATAAAATGGAAATCATATTTTTCAATTTCCTTGATCTGTTAACTGACATTTGTGGGAAATGGAGTATTTTTAATTTTATTTAAAAAATGATACATTTTTATGTCACACAAAAATGAAAACATTACGTTTCTATTTTATTGTTTTTAATTCAAAGCAAGAGTTGAGTATGAGATAAAATAAAATTTACAGTCGCCAGTTACTCCTGAGGATATTGTGAATTAGATAAAAGGGAGATAAGTTACTTTAGAAGTTGTGCAGTGTACATATAAGGAAGAAAAACAATAGTAATTCATTGTGAGAACCTGTATTCGAAGTATATTTCACAATACGTTGTCAAGTTTTCCCCATTTCTCTGGCGACCCTCATATAAGTGTCTTTTGGAAAGACATGCACACTGCCCGTATTAACAAAAATTGGAAAATACACCTTGTCCTTATTTCTCAAGAGACGAATCTTTCGAATCGAAATACGAATCCTGTACTTCTATATTTAATTCTAAAGGTTATCGAGAATTTCCAAGAAACAAATTTTTACAATATTTCACGTTTTTTTTAGTCCAATTTAATTTCGAACTTATGAGATTTAAGAAAATTCTCGAGTAAAATAACGGTAATCTTTTCCTTTTAACCCTTGGTGAATTATCCACTTATTTAAGCTTCACGTAACTGCTTATACACGAAGTCTGCTTTCCAGAGGATGCTTGCAATTGCAGAAGATTATTACCCCACCTGGGAGTTTAATACTCTACTCCTGACACGTTACGCATTATTATAGACTACTATTTCTGATTTCTTTTGCGATTTTCTATTTTTGAACTCGACAACATTAAAGTATTTTTACACTGCGTTATATAAATTCAAGTAGTTCTCAAACTTGGTCTCCGAGTTTGTCTATTTGCCTCTCTGGAATGTTTGTAAACCCTCAGAAGCTTTCATGGAAGATGGCAAGCTTTGTGATATATTGTATTTCGATATAATGGAACATAGCACGGAGCACTGTATACGGTCAACCTAGGAAGTACATATAATTATTGTCTAGGGCACTTCCGGTGAAACATTCGCATGCAATTGTGTCTAAGAAAGTTAGCTTGAAACACGCAATAACCATCATCACTACGTCAGAACTTTCCAAGGAGTTTAGTGAGCTCGAAGTGAGCTTTTCAACATTGAGAATACAAGATATCAGTAGTTGAAGGTATTCTCAAGAAAATTGCAGGCCATAACACGTACAAATTAGAGTTCGTGATCTTACATGCATCTAGTTCTCTCTTCCCTTAAAAAACGGCTGAAATAAAGAAACTAATAAAATGGTGAAATAAAATTGAAAAGTCATAATGGATTTATCGAAGTCTGTGAAACAAGCTCAAGATTGATTGTTTTCGAAAAATACGTATAAAAAACAAATCAAAATGGTGTCTCTTGTCAAGAAATGATTTTTTTTTAAATCCTCTCTATGAGAAATGCTGTAAGCAGTACTAAACTTTGCAAGTCGCATTTCTGAATGAAATACGAGTTTATGAAAAAGAAGTAGATATGATGAACGAGCAGACGCAGAATTTTCTTTACTTTACGCAGATGTGCATCCGCTTAAAATATTGCTATCCACCAGAATATATAGTCTCGTACATTTCAGCTTTCAATCTTTTATACTTGTGTTTTGATATCTGCTATTATATTCTGCAGTTTAAGTACAGTTATTTATTAACTTACATAATGGGAATGTTTTTTATTTCTTAATTTTTATTAAGAACGCTAAAGAATTTACATCTGCATGAGAAAGGAGCAAATTTCATTATTTGAGCAACTCTTTACAATAATAAAGTTTGCAACGCGAAATTAAAATTTAATTATTTTCTAATAATGAAACTTTACAGCTTGCCTTTACTTCTTTATAAAAAGCTCTTCATGTTAGATCAAAATTCATAATTATATTCACCTATCATTTAAATGAAAATCATAAGAAGTAGTATTTTTTGAAATCTTCAAGCGTCACCTTTTCTTTGAAATTTCTTACATCAATTTATCGATCTCAAGTTTACTGTCGAGGTTTAGTTCCTTTAATCCGGATTCAGCAAAAAAACAAACTAGAAGATAAATTTCTTTCTTTGTCGTAATTGTCTATGGGCATTTCTCTGTAAACTGGGAAACTCATTGTCCCAGGCCAATAT
>CAJFCP010000179.1:125999-150831 GCA_904066005.1 Synergus itoensis
CTTGCTATCGACATTAGTAATTTTTCTAACCTAGAATTTCTCAGTGTAAAAGAGAGAATTCGACACTCTCCAGATGTAGGAATGAAGAAAGCGCTCCCTTTATCTTTGTAGGTATAATTGATCTATACAGTTTTCATGAAAAGTCGTCTGCCTTGCCATTCACAATTTCTGGATGGCGAGATCTTAATCGCTTCTATAACTTGGTTTCAATTCAATATGCAGTCTGCAAATCAGATTTGTGTATATTCTGAAATTCATCATCAGCCATAACTATATAGTTTCAAGAAGATGACTGTCGATTAATAAGAAAAATTCAATTTTTATAGACAAGTCACAAAAGTGTGTTTTATAAGTCAATATAGAGAACATTAGTAAATTATGTTAGACACAAGCTTTGAAACTTACTTTTATAAAACTTTATTACTCATAAGTTGCATTACCCTTTGAAACTGCTTTTACGAGAAAATTATTATAATACGATTTCAGTTATAAGCATGATGGTGAACGATGATGAAGTGAATCTGCGTACGACTTATCTGGTATAAACTTTGGCACTTAAAAGTTCACTACTCAGCCTTTGCTGTTAACTTTAAGCTTCAAGTCAATAACGTAGTCTACAATAATAATAAAAGTTAATTTTCGTTCACATTTTTCATCGCAGTAAATCCGTGACTTTTTTAATTACCATAATTACCATAATTACCATATATTTTTTACCATTTATAATTCTTTTTTACAAAAATATACAATTTTAATTACATTATAAATTGAAATTAACTTCATTCTGCTGTGGTATTGAGAGACATCATTTGTGGACTAGAAAAGAGTAGTAAAAAATCTGTGGTAAATTGTACAGTGTATGCTAATCCAATCATGCTAGGAATAGTCACTAAATTGCATTAGAATCGAAAAAAGGCATCATGAATTATTAGAGAATGAAATTCCTGTGGCAAATAAACCAATGCATTCAGCTGAGGTCTATCCGCTTCCACCTATTTCAAGTATAGTACGTGCAGGTCGGATCTGAATATCAAATGAACAACGTGAATCGCTCGTTAACAGTCTTCGTTGATAATATCAAGCGTAATTGACACTTGAATCACGAAAAATAGACATTGTAAATGGAAAATTGCATAAAGTTCGTAAGAGGAAAAAGATTCTCTTACGTACATATAATGAGCGCACTTTTGTGAAATTTTTGTTCTGTTTTTTCGACCTAATTCTCCTTTGTTAAACTAAACATAACGAATTACATTTTTTTCAATAGCATATTGTATTTTACTGAATAATTAAAAAGACAGCAATTATCAAAAATTTTACGTGATGTACAAACCTATACTGAAGATGCACTTTACCTGCAAAAACTCAAGTTTGTAACAAATTTTTCAGGAGTGACGGTAGGCAGGATTGACGTTGAAAAAATCTTTTATGGAATTTTACTGGCTTTTCAATGTCGAGTCAATCTATGGTAAAGTTAAGTAGTTGAAGCTCGACCGGCTTTATGCAATTAACCAACCTTCAAAACATAACAGAAGTTCTGAATGCCATTCCAACTCAGGCTTTATGTAATAAAATAGATAGGTACAATCTCTTAATTAATTTTCATTTTTTTCTGGGAAGAAATAAATGTACATAGAATTTCATTCTATTTAAATTTGTTTCGGAAAAATTTAATAAATTTAATCTTCTCTATATGAATTTCAAATAAATGAATGATTAACAGAAGATTTACATATCATAATAGAATCAACTATATTTTTGTAGGAACGTTGACAACTAATATGTAACAATCTATTATGTAGTAACATAATCCATCAGTAACACAACCCTATTACCAATGATTGAATTGCTTCGAATGTGTGCGGATTAAGTTGAGTATATAGTTACTGAAATAGTAAACTTGCTCAATCTCAGCAAATAATTCATGTTAGATTCGGTTTATTAAGAAAAATCTGCGAATTCCGAATAATCTAACCAGAATTTTTATTTCTTTTGAAGACATAATAGAAAAAAATATAAAATCATTTAATTTCTATTAACCTTCTCTGATTTATAAATATATTTCTCCTCTGGCTTGTATTTTGCATGCAAGCACTTTGTATATTTAAAATTCGCGTCCTCACGTCCGTCTGCATTTACGACGATAAATCAAAGAAAGTTAATCCGTCAGTTAGCCAGTCAGTAAAACGTAAAATGCACGTAACATATCGTGAGCAGGAAAGTTTTCCCTCAAAGGTATAAAAATCCTTTCTAAATGCAGTGGAAAATTATTTCATTTTCGAGCCAATTTAAATATTAATTTGTATCCATAAAGTATGTAAATATTTTATGGATACATTTAAATGCATTTTTTTAATATTTAGGAATCTCAAATTAACTTAAATTAAATTTGTATCTAATTTGCGCTCTCTGAATCTGAATTAGTGAAAAGTCGGTTACTAATTTATTTAAGTGGAAATTTTTACTAATTATTAGTTGTATTTCATTATTTCATTTAGTATTTTTTAAACTAGTAGAATTAGTAGAATTTTTCACTAAAGTAAATTAGTGACCGACTTTTCACTAATTCAGATTGAGAGAGCATTTTCCTAGAATTAATAAATATTGCTTGGAGCTACGTCTAAAAATATTTTTGAGGTAGTTATTATAATTATCATCGCGTATTTAATTAGCAGGTCGGTATTCCCCACATATCGTAATGGAGCGTCCAAAACGTGTCTATGTGCTCAGGTCTACGTTATCCTAATTGTAAGTGCTCTTGCTATATCATAGAGTGCTGTTAGGGTTAGATTACAGCTTCTGCATAATGATGCTAATCATAGTAACCATAACGTTATTGCGTTGTATCAAAATAGAACAGTGTGTCATTACTGCCTAAGCTGTTCATGATCCCTAACTGAGAACATTTTCTATGTTAATTATAGAATGCAAAATAAAAACAATTCAAAGGATGTCGAAAATGTTTATAATATGCTATTATTATATTCATGATAGGGGAGGGATTCGATCGGGTTGGAGCTTCCTTTGATTCTTCAGTATTTGTTTTTCAATTGATGAATCTCTTTTTAATCTTGCAGTAGAAATGAGTATTCGTAATTTCATATTGCGTATCGAGAAGGTGAAAGGATTATAAAGTTGAATCAGGTCAAAGAGGTTGTCCTCTATCTGCATTGTGCATGTGCATTATATCCTCCATATATTCGTATTCCCATTTGTTCTCGTACACTCCAGAA
This sequence comes from Synergus itoensis, assembly GCA_904066005.1. Lineage (NCBI taxonomy): Eukaryota > Metazoa > Arthropoda > Insecta > Hymenoptera > Cynipidae > Synergus > Synergus itoensis. The sequence goes on from CAJFCP010000179.1 coordinate 129,233, forward strand.
TCATGTCCGTGACGATGACGAAAGCATTAATTAACCTGTCTAATTATATTTCCGCAAACTATTTAAAGTCGACTTCCTTGAAAAGTAATAGAATCTCGCAAGTCTTTTGATTCAAAAAGTTTAATGTTAATTGGAAAGCATGATATTTGCATTTATATTTTTTAGATTAATATACATCATTTTTTTATTCCTATTTATTCTTATAGCTTCTTCGAATTCAATTCACATTAAAAGTTTTTATTCGTGATCTTCTGATTATAATTAGACGTTTTGTTAATCAAATTATTACGGTGAAGTATTTCTCTTTTTAGAGTTCTCTTTACCAGCCATTGAAATTTAACTCAGCTGTATTTTGGCCACTTTCGATGAAACTAATTTTGGTTTTACATTCGCATCAGGGAAGGTATTGATTTTATTTGAAAATTGTTCTCGGACTTAATTATTTAAAATTAATTAACAAGGAAAGTACGTGTATGAATTTTACTAATACTTGCATTCGTTGTTACGGAGGGTAAGAAGCTTTTTTGTAGAGAATAACTAACTAAGTTAGTTATCGTTTTATAATACGTTCAGAGCAATTCTCGTTTTCATCTAACAGAAATTACATATATACATTATGAGAAAATAAGTTCCATAGAGTCCTTTTTATTATATAGTTGTCACAAAGTATTAATCTAAGTTTCAAGTTCGTAAACTGTAACCAGACAACTCTGTCCTCGTTTCGTTGACGTCGTCTTTCTCGACGATGGCGTTGGCTCTTATTCCACCTGCGATAAATTATTATTTTAATTAACCCCGGTTGCTGCGCAACGACTCTAGTTTATTTAAATGAATCCCAAAGGAGGATGAGTGAAGAGGGTTGGTTGGAAGGTGAACACTAATGATTCTACACTTCCCTACGATTCTGTCCCTAACGACATTATTTTGTTACGAGTCTACTTATATGTGAATTTATTTTTTATCTGGGAATTCTTCTAACTTTTGCGGAATACCATAATTTCTATTGTTCCATTTCCTAAGTTTTTATTTGGAAATCAAAATTGAAACGCTTTTATTTTTAAAATTCAATCTTTTCACTTAAACATTATTTCATTTGAATAATGCTAATTTTGATTTAAATTTTGATAGCAGACAGACGTGCCCGAATAAATATGCCCTGGATTAGGTTCCAAAGTTTCGTCACGATGTAATTACTGTACAAATATATTCTAGAGGATTATCATTATTTGGTCGGTCGGTAATTTGTGTCGTCCCAACCAACTATGTACTCCTTTAAGAAAAATATTTTTACAGCTTTTTTATTGAGTCTTTTTCTTTTTTATTTCAGTATTTTTCGTCTATAGTACATTATACATATATGTATACCGAAATACGTGAAGACATTACCTCATATCTTCCTATTTGCTCCTTCAATATCCGTAGGCATTTTCATTGCACAGTCATCTTGATTTTGCCCTCATTCTCTCCTGGCTTTCACGCACCATTCAATTTCTGATATTGGTAAAGAAGGATAATCATTCCGGATGGCGAAAAAAACTGAAACCGTAGGAAAACGAATCTTCGCGCGATACTCAAAGCGATCGACCCTTCTCAATTTACTTCGTTATCTTTTACCGAATATCCGTTTCCATCGTAAACATTATATTTCTTGGATATTATCCGCTCTCGTAAAACTTGTTTTAAAATTTTTAAAATCACAAATGCTTTGACAAATTGCAAGTGTAATGTGATGTTATTCCATATTTGTTTATAAAAGTAAAACATCAAACTAACTTCAATTAGACCAGCCACATGATATCTGTATAATATAAATTTTGTGTGCTTTATAAATCGAGTTATTATGAAAGCCAATTACTAAACTGATTTCTGATGTCTTCTCGAGGCATATCAAGTGTGCAGGAACATGAGCGAATTCGTGAATGGCATTCACGAGAGAACAGAATTATCATATATCCCGGTTTTGACTCTCATATCTGCATTTCAATATCGCACTTTCTCATTTTATGCCCTTATTAGCATTTTCGTACAAGATATCTCGCAGAAAAAATATTCCCATGTACGTTCAATCAATTACTTTATATTATTTTATTTATTAACACCTTTCTGGCAGTTCGCGTTCGTTAGATTACAATTCATGAAAGTCGTAAACTGCGAAAACCAATCACGAGCTTCCTATAAAGGTAGAATTCCTCCTATAAAATTGCATCAAATGAATTTTTATCTATAAATCTTCAGAAAAAGTATAGAATATATTATTAGACGTATTTTTATTGCAAGAGCGTGAGCTAAAATATTATTAATATATTATTACTGAAATTTCACTTTTTTCATGTTTGTTACCGGTGTAAGTAATTTAATTTTAGATCGAAAGTGTTAAGAGTTAAGCAATTTCATTTTTTTAGTATTCAAAAATAAATGAATAGAAATAGAAAGCTTTCAAAATTAATAGATGAAAAGTTATTTCGCTTTAAATTGAGTTCGACAAAATCAAAGAAAGTCAGGGAGAATTCGTAGAATATGCAGGGAATTTCAAATCTGAACCTTGATGGAGACCCTGAATTGTAATTCTTACTTCGGAATAAAAATCTGCCGTATTTGTGTTATTTACGCAATAATTTATTTGCTATATTTTCATTGATTCGAGATTTCTTTCCTTCCTGCGTATACAGTATAGAAGTATTCTAAAATTCGAAAACAAATATATATAACCTTGAATGATAAGAGAGTCGAAGTATAGTTGGAAAGGGATTATAATCCTTTCATAATATGTATTGAATTTTTCATTAATCTTCCAGGAAGAGACAGACGTCTTTCAAGGATATTATGTAAACATAATTCTATCAATATCCTGGTTCAAATAGATCAAATTTTCACGTTAGATTCCTCTTCACATATTTAATTTAACCGCATCTTTTAAACAGAAATATTTTTTCAAAGTACATACAAAATTCAGTTTATAACTGTAGATAGCTATGACGTAAGAAACCTGTGAAATAGTTTATCATTCAGATAATTAATTACGCACGTCACATATTACGTTTCCTCGATGAGTTCATATTTCAGATAAATTACCCTATCACAAACTATTCGAGGTACAACAAAAAGTAAATTAATTACTGGGATGATTAAAATTTTAGTGCTTGAAATGATAAAAAAAATAATAAAAATGGTTCCAATGTTTCTTTCATATTTTGAAAAAATTCTAAATACGATTCCATGTCACCGCTGCTTGAATTTTGTATTATTTATTTAGGATAGAACGGCTACGTATTCTTGATCCGCTAACTTTTTCCTCTTTTTTCCATTAGAGTATCAAAGCTTATCACAATAATGCAGCCTACAAATATGAATATTCCTTTGCCTTAGAGGAAATACACTTTACAAGCGGGAATAGGCGGGAAGTTTAAAAAGCTTTTAGGAGTGGTTGATGATGTTATTTATTATTCATCGGATGGTCGTCGCTACTTTGAGTTTTCATTTGAAATTAGACTTTTAAAAATTTAAATTCTACCTGTGTCGAAATTTCACTTATTAAAACGTTTTCACTTTTTACCTACACAAATTTTCAGCTAGGTACATAAAAGTTGCACAGATAAAACTTTGCCACGAATAAAATGCAAAGTGCTTCTGCATGTGTGTGATACTGAAAACTCGAAAAAAAAATTCAGTTAACAAAAAATGATATTCATTATGTATTTTTTAATATCATACGACTTACTAAAATCTAAATTATTATTAGTTGTAAATTTATTTTTTCTTTTCATAATTATACAAAGGACGTGCTAGTAGGGTCCTTGTGGTAACTAAAACAATGACTTTATCAGAGAACAGTCATACAAGGGACAAAATACGTGTGAAAATTGCATTTGATATGCTTGTGTGCTAACATACATACAGGTGCTCTACGCTTTTGTTTTTCATGGTAAAAGTGCTAACGACAGAAAAATGAGGACTGCGGAATTGTTTTATAATACTGCAAGAAAAATGGACTGTAGTGTAGAATAGAAATTATTAAAAAATAATAAATAGTACATCTAGTTTAAAAACGGGAACTACTCTGCTGTTCAGTAGTCCGATATTTTCAGTAATGCTGTAAAATATAAGAATTTCTTCTATTATGTATACTGTACAATTAAGACACAATAGCACTTGTTTTTCACGAATGCAAATGCGTCAATCAAAACAATTCAGATGTAAACAACTACTGTAGGTGTTTATTATCTTTCGCACGATTTATGATTCCATATGATTCTTGGAAAATGCCTGTTTTCATTTCTGCGAAAATCATAAAATAGACAGAACAATCTATTGTCTATTTATTGAAGTCTTTCTCGACTCTGTTTATGGCCAATGAGATGAGGTCTTGCAACTCGTAGTAGGAGATGAATAAACGATAAGAGGCGAGAGATTGGTTGCTTGCTTGAGATTTCTAACCTCTCTCATTTAGTCCAGCTTTGACTCTCGTTCGTATCGGTTGTCAAAGAACCGAAAATGAAGACACTCTAGTGTGTTTCGCGCTCGCGATAAACTGCTAATTATTCTATTCTCAGTATCAAGTGTTGTCAATAAGAGTTTATTATGAAGTGCATCGGTGCTAATTTTCCAATAATTATGGAATATTTTTTATTGAATTCAATAATGATTTGTGTGACAGGATTTCAAATTTGCTTTTTATTCTTTTGTTATTTATATCTTCAAATAATTCAATCTCTCGCTCTCTCTAGTTCGTTATTAATATTGACAAACAGTATACATAAAATATTAGAGGAAAGGAAAATTCAAATTTTAGAAGTGTTGTGATAAAAATTTTAAGTGATAAAAGTGACTGATGATATATTAAAAAAATTTTTTGCAGAATGACCGTGATATATTTCCAATGCGAATTCAAAAAAAGACTGATTACATCAAATTTTACAATGTGTACAATTCTCAAGGACGATAAAGTAGCTTTTTTACTGCAAGTAATATTACAAACCTAATAATAAGATTTTATTCAAGATTTTACCTATTTCATGGTGATATCTAACTTAATTGAAATTGAAGGAAAGGAGCAAGGGTAAAAGAAAGTAATTTCAAGAAAGACAGTGATTAATAACAGAATGATGAAGTGCGACGAAAGAAAACGCGAAATGTTTTCGCGACGGGCGTGTAGTGAAAGTGGACCTCATCCAGGAACTCCTGGTTCTGGAGGGCATCTTTGGGGAAAAAGGAATCAAGGTAGAACTTCAGCTCCAGTCGTAGGAACCGCTAAATCGACAGCTATTATACTCAGGACTAGAAGGAGTTGGCCCGTTGCTCCATCTCATTGTAGAAGGTAAGACCAAATATTTAAATTCATCCCCTTTAATTACGATAGTAATTAAAAACTGGAAATAAAATACGTATACTGGCAATTTACAAAATTAGGTAGTAATATATGTTATCGTGCAACAGCCAACAGATTTACAAATATTTGCCTCATATACACCAATAATAATATTATGTTTGCAGTTGCCATCCATACTGCATATTTCGTAGGGACAAAAAAATGTTTATTTGTAATCAACAAATATTTCAGTGTACTTTTTCCAATATTATCTAACTAGATTTCGCGGTGTTTACGGCCATGTTATAGGAGATGTAGTCTGAAAGTTTCTACAATCAAAAAAAGGAAATCACGGAATTTCCGACAACAGCAAAAGATTGTTTCGCGCTTGGTTCGTTTGAAAAACACAAAACAAATATTTTTTGTCGGAAAATATTGAAACTCGCTGTTGATGAGAAAAAGTAGTCTATATATAGAATGGGGATGTAGTAGAACGGAGGTAAATGGCCTAGTTCTAGTGATAAATATTTATTATCATAAATGTAAAGTTGGTAAATCTAAATTGCTCTTATGGTAAAATATCACATACCCGTAAGCAGAACATTTTAGAATCTTGTCTTCTCCCTTTAGTTTCACAATTTAACAGTCGTTTTTCTAATAACAGCTTTAAATGCAAGAATTTTTAGTAAAATTTAGCGTGACTTTATTTTGCAATTAAGAAGCTTATCTCGTTAAGTGATCTGGAGAATTCGCCCTGTCGCGTTACTTGGTATTCTTATGCACCTTCGTGACTCTGTGATTGCATGAAAGGTAACGGTTTATCGTAAAAACGAAGATTTCTTTAGATTTATGTGGAGGCATAGAAAGATGTTGACGTTTCTATCGATAGAAAATAATTTATTGCTCGCGGTGTCTTAAAATAAATTTCAAAAGTAGACCAGATTTTTTCTGTACGGCTATAATTAATTGTTCCAGATTTTAAAAAAATTCAAAAATAGAACGTGTTGGTATAATTCGCTTAATTCAAATTGCTTCCGATCTTCTGAAAATGCAGAAAATATATGTGTTAAAAAAAATGTTGACGATAATCGAAATTGGTGATCATTAGCGTGGAAAAACTCGAGTATTTCTATCGTCTCATTTCACCATGAGTGAAGAATATTTGCTAGGGGTACTTCTCATTTTCCTTTTTTTGTTTTCTCATTCGCTTAAGGAGATTGCGCTTGCAGCGATCGGACATATTGCCTATATCATGTTTCAAAAATACGTTCACGTTGAATGAATTCTGGAATCTCTGGGGAAAAGTCTATGTTGCTCTGTCCCTATACAATATATTTAAATATACAACGCTGAAAATTGTGTGTGGATGTATTGAGAATTTCCTTCTCTTCCTGTTTCTTATATTGTATTTTGATTAAAATCTCTTCACATGGATATCAAAGATTAATTTAAATCATGATATCGAAGGCGATTTTTTTACGGTTCAGGATTTTGCACACAAACTACATCTTCCTACTATATGTGAAGAGGAAAATATCGAGGGTTCAATCCTCTTATCTCACTCGACTGATTTATAGGATACAGTAATGATTTCTCAGAAAAAATAATGGGCTGTTACATGTATTTTATTAGCCAATCCGATCTGGAGAGCTTCTATAACGGCGTAGGATAAAACATATATGTTTCGCTTTTCATATAACGAGATGTCTTTTTACGCGTTGTGAGAATATTTTCCAAGAGTTTCTGCGATGTGTGTTATACTTTATTCAATAGGTATATCTAAGCAGGAATTGTAAGAAAATATAACATTATTCAAGTAGAATTTACTGCTAATTTAATTATCAGATATTGTGCCTGTCAGACGCAGAAGACGTCTTTTGAATATGTAAATGCGCATCATAATGAAACGAAAAAGGATTGTGCTAAAATTTGTTTAACTTGATAGTGAAGTTTCTGTATAAGATAATAAAGTATATTAATTCAGAGTAGATGGTATTTCTAAGAGGAAAGTAATTGTAAATTAAATCAGCATTAATAATATAATCAATGCAAATATTCTGGCGAATAAAAAAGTTTTCATTTTATGATTTATTATTATTTGATCAGACGATAATGTAATTGCTTTGACAAATGTATAATTTATTTAGATTGAAGTAAAATAAATTAAACTATTTGAAACAGCAACATCCTTTCTCCTCAAGTTTTAATCAGGAAACGTACTCTCTATTTATGAAGATTGAAGTTTCTCCGTTGAGTTTTGTTCCATACTCTCTAAATAGTAGATTAGTTATGTTGTTTTATAAACCTAATTGCGAATGCTGATTTAATATTATAATTACATATTAAACAATTTGCAGATTTTTACTGAAATTTTTTTTTAATTTTCAAACTTAAATATTGATAAATTTAAATATACTTACATATATTTAGGAAGCTGTTATTAATTAATTCATCTACATTATAAGTCAATTTAGATGATTTATTCAAAGATTTAAGTACAGGTAAAAGTGTCGGATAAAGGGAAAGACAGGAGGGTGTAAAATTTTCCACCAAGAAATTTTAATATGGCGTGTCTAATCTCAGTATGGTTCTTTCTATAATGTAGCACTGCGACATTTTTTTTTTTATTATTGAAAAACAGATCCTCTTCGAGGTTTTTTTTTATCGAAGTAATTCTTTTCGACTTACCATCAATATTTTACATGTTTTCCGGAGATTAATAAGTCTCCCGGTTGACAGCAGAGTGAATATATTTTTTATTTAACAAAGCTATTATTCTTTAAAGTAGGTCAGGTTTTTTACGATTTCCTCTTTTCTGAAACTCGAGAAATAACGGGGAGCTCTAACCAGATTTTTTACTTACCTTTAGCACCCTTCTGCGGATCCATGGGGTTTCGAAGTTATATGAAAACATTTTATATGTATATCACATAATTTTGTTTAGTATTTTTTCTCGGTATTCCCGCTCTAATTATTTGAGTAGCTTTCTATGTAGATTAAAGAATAAAATAAAAGATGTCAAAAAAATAGATTTCAAATTATGTAAGAGAAATAACTTTTCGCAAAACGCGATTCGGCTGAAAAGAGGTTAACATGTCACAACGAATAAAATAGAATTAAAAGACCCTCTCTGTAAATCAGAGTCCCTTCTATTTGGCAGAAATATTTGAAAGCATTTGTATTGTAGTAAATGCTGGAAAAATCTATACCAATTTATTAGGACTGCAGGTGATCCACATTTAGTGGAATACAGTAATTATTATTGCTTTGTGTTAATTTCGAAATGGTGTTCGAATCGCGTATAAAAGCGACATAAAAGCAATTTGTTCATGCGATTTTGATTGTTGAATATACTGTGCATTTTTTAATTGCAATATAACTTTTGAAAGAAAAACAGAACAGTTATGTATACTAATCCATTTGTCGTTGAATTTAACGACAAATTTAATTTAAGAGCCTTTGTTTACTCTAGAGTGAACATCAACTTGTCACAAATAATTTTATCTTATTCTTATATATATTTTTTTTCCAGAAAATTAATTATTTTATCAAACGATATGAAATTTGTTTTTTTTTTTTTTTCGATCAGAGTGATATCCATTGGCTTCAGCTAATCGATCCTTCCCCCCAACATATTGTTTTAGATCATCTTTCATAAAATGACAGGATAATCACTCAGCAGCTGACGTTTGCAAACGTTTTTCTTATGTCCGATTTTTAGGACCTCAAGTCAAAATCGTATCTCTTAATTGAGGAAAAATTTGATACTTAAGGAAAGAAAGTTGGAAAAGGGGAATACAAAAGGAGAATAGAAGAGGGGAACAGGAAAGAGGTAGAGAAAAGGAATGTGGAAATGAGGTTCAGAATTTCCACAAATGAAATATGTTGTGTATTATTACGTAAGCAATTTGCTTTTATGTTAATTAAATAAAAGCGACGTAAGTAGGTGCCCTCACAGGCAGTAAAAATTATTCACTGTTCTATTTAATTCAACTGCATGCTTATGCCAGCAATCTTCAAGATTGTCAGACGAATTATAAAGAACTTATGCTATATTAATATAGCATATAGTAGACCTAATTCGTCTCTATTCTGAAATGAGGTAGGTACCACTTTAGCGTCTATTAACCCTTGAACTTTCAAGAAGAGTTCGTTCTTCATTGAGCTTGACCTGGCTCGTCGCTCAATAATTCCTAAGCAAATTACTTATGTATTTATGTATTTACATACATACTTTCCTATTTCATTAAGTCGTCTGATTTGAAGTTCGTATGTCTTTCAAATTCAATTAAAGTAATAAATAGGCACATTATATATACTTGTACATGGTTTCAATCTACTTAATTAAACTTTTTATTCAAACCGCAATTATGCTTCAATTTGAAATCAGTTTTAATGATTAAATATCTCATTGAACATATATCTCAATATATGATTCCCAATTTAAGTTTACACTTAACAATGCATATAATTTGTTTGATACTTTAATGGTATGGTTAGAGGTTGGTTTGAAGTTTGAAAAGAATAAGTTAATTCAAGACGTACCTTAAGCCTGCATTGCAGTTAGGGGAATGTATCGACCAGTTTTACGGCAGTCATCAACCTGGTATCAGTTGAGCGTGTATACCTAGACTCAAGACAATGTTGAAAGAAACATAACTATTATTACTCGTAATAATCCTAGATGGTTATAGCAGACATAAATTATTATTTCCAAAGTAATGATAATTATTCATAATGTGTAGAACTTTCCAACGATGAATCAGCATCCTTCTGCTTGTAAATTCTTATTATACATTTAGCTCGATTTTATGAAGTGTTCTACTTATGGCTCAATTACCTATATTTTTATTTATAAGTCCTAGAGAACGCGCAATTGAATTGAGAATATTTGAGTTGACCATTTATTTTATGAGACACGCATATCAGTAACTTTTTATTCCTTGAACAAAGTCAAAATATAGTTATACACTCGGTTGCATGTGGCCTGATTTTCCTCTTTTCGTTGTTGGTGTAAAATTTCTGTATAAATAAGATAGCTTTCATCATTCTTTTTTTCTTTTTATTATAAAAACAGGGTATATTGTATACTAAATTGTAATGAAATGCGTACAAATTATTACAGGTTCATAATTATACAGTTTAACTTTGACTTTTTTTATGAAGCTTCATGCAATCTATTTCGTATATCATAGAGCTTATGCACGGAAAAATAAAATTTACATTCCAAATTGCTGATAAATATTACCACTTTAGTTTTGTAAATTATTCAGTACGCATTATCATTTAGGAAGCCGTAACGTTAACGTTGCTCGTATTTAACCTCGAGTTGTACTACATCTATATATAAATTTCTACAACTTTCTCAATAACTTCAAATTACCAAGTATATATTATACCATCGGAATCTTAGGTGCTTTGTCTTCTCTGCTTTACTTTGTCTTTTTTCTGGGACATTCCATTTTCGTACTGGAGAAATCCATATTCTTACTTAAAATTCGTGTTCAGAAAATATACATTAAACAACGTAATGTAGAATTCATAATAATAACTCCTGAAAAGTGGTTTCTTAATTAATTAAAAGCAAGTAGGGGCTTTTGAAATATTATCCCCTCGAATAATACATTACAAACTCTAAAAATACTTTTAAAAAAGTGACATCTTAGGAAAAATTTAATAAAAACAAGTTTTAATTTCATATTAAGAGATTGTTTACAAGCTTTTACAAGCTAAATAAACTCCCACTGCACTCTGCTTGTGAAGTAAGGAAACCTTTATGGCATAAGGAATGCTTGCAGGAAAATATACTCGTTTTCATCGAGCTTCGCAGTTCTCTGCTTTATCGACCATTTGATAAGAATGAGTCCTGCAAGCTCTCCTGATGAAGCTTTCAACTTTACTTTTGAGATAACTGGTAATTGCCGGTCAGATAGAGCTTTCATTCAGTTCGAACATTGCAAAGCAACAGCTTGATACAATATATTGATTTTTAAATATTGAAAGGAATTTTAAATCATTCTAATATATTTATTTATTTTCTGTTACAGGTAAGTTTCATTATTGACGATATTCTCAAAAGGAGCGACATCTTTTTATGTAAGTTTTTAATATTTTAAAAAATCTGGCCATTTATTGTTGCAATTTATATATGCGATAAAAACTATATTCTTGTACAGAGAGAAATTTTCGAGTAGCATAAATACTCTTCAATTTTCAGTGCTAGAAGTCTCATATAATATTTTGTACTGTAGAGTGATATAAAATCTGATACGGTGCATTTATCATTCTAATAGCGTATGCTACTGTATGAAACTTTGCTCATCATAGCATGAGACAATTTATTTGAAGAGTTTAAATTTTCCCTCACAAAGTGACTTGATTCAGCGTGTAACCAACATCGTGTCGTGTTTAACGAACTCTGTAATTACTTATCACGCTTCCATTTTCCCTTTCGTGAAAATTTACCCTGACTGTAAGACCGAGAGGATGTCGTTCGTTTACTTCATTTTTCATGGAAGCATCACTGTTGTAAATAATTAATAACATACGCTTCTTCTCCAGTATTACGAAGAAGAGAGAAGCATGTCTTAAGAGAATTTTTTTACGTTGCAACGTGTATAAAATTACATTATTTTAGAAAATACGTCAAAATGTCACTCGAGAGAGAGAGAGAGAGAGAGAGAGTAATACTCAAAAATACCAGAATTTACAAGAGGGTTTCATATTTAGTACTTCTTTCGACGTCATTTTAGTGCCATAATTATATTTCACAAAAATGAGCTTTCCACCCTTTTTTAAAAGTTGGGATTTTTAAATCCTGTAGAACGAAAGAGAACTTCGAACTTGGTTTATCATTGGTTATTATTGATATTGATCTCTTATTTCTTGAAACATGAAATATGAAATTAATTATTGATGAGCTCTTGTATTAGATGCTTTTAGTAAGTAAATAATATTGAGTGTGATGTACATATGTATAACGATAATACCTTCTATCGGTATAGAGATGAATGTACATCAGATATTTTAGTCGCCAGTTGATGCTGGATTTTCAGTCGAATAGCCTAATTACCTAATGGCTCTCATTCCATTTGACTCCTGCGTCCATAACAAAGTGAATAGAGTTTCCCATTTCTACCTAAATGAGAAATGCATATCTGAGAGTGTGCACTAGAATATGGCATGTTAGATAATAAATTAGCAATTGTCTAAAAAATCATATTTTGATACATAACGATCAAAGTAATGAACTCCCAGTAAACTCCCGACATTTTCAACCCCAAAAACGAACCCTCTATGTTTTTAACCGGTCAATTACTTCCCCCTAAGTTTATAGGTAATCTTAACTCGATCAATGATATGAACTGAACTGGCACTACCATTCTGAAATTCAGGCTCGAGAACAAGAATGAGTTGTTTTTGATCTTGTGCCAAATGGCTGGTCCAAAGATAAATTAATCAGCTTCAATAGTTTTGAAACAGTTAATTCAGATATGCAGTAGCATGAAACAGTTCAGGCACAACTTTTATTTTTTTGAAATTTTTTGTTTGCGGTTCTAAAACTTCCGGGACATTCAGAAATAAGGAAGTAATATAAAAATACGTACACTAATGTTTTTCTACATTTACATTGAGTATCAATTCTTCTCTATGTGTAATTTTGAAAATTACACTCTGTACCTTGAATTTAAGATGACTAGAATTCAGATCGAGTTTAATTAAACTGCTTAATTAGTTAAAAAAATAAAATGAGAGCTCACGTTTAGCCGTATATATGGTACTCAAAAGGTTAATTAGATAGTTTGAATGTATGAACAAGAGGGGTTCTGTTAATAAGAGAATCATTATTTCAACAAATTTTAACACGTTTGTTCTCCAGACTGGAAAATTTGCGTGCGTGAACTGAATTTATGGACTGTATGTTGGATAGAAGTTAGTGAAGTACCCTGGGGAAGGCCTGTTTATTGATTGACTGCCTGTTGCTTTTAGCTACAGTTTAGCTACTCTTTCTCCATATATCTCGCTTTCTCTTATAGTGTTATCATGTATGACATTTTTCTTACTATGCCCAACTTTGAAGATGCAGACATTCTATCGATTAAAGTTATTTGTCTTGCTCTTCGCCGTTTTTCATCATGCTAATTGAACAAATAACTGCTGGGTTTCAAATTTCTTTGTTCTCGGAAACAAGAGAGTTACGTCTAGACAAAGTAAAAATCCTTTGAAACTCATTAAACTTTAATTCCTTGAGAGTATTTACTTAGCATCCGTTCTTGCAGTTTCGACAATGTCGGAACGTTTATAATAGAAGTATGTGTAAAACTGTACATGTATTTACTGAATGATAAAAGTATACGTAATGGAACATAATATAACGGAAATTTTTACTATTATAGTGCACGTTACACATCCTTGGCTTTAGATCCGTCTCGTGTGTGATAGTTATTGTTTTGCATAAAAATATGCAAATTAGTAGACATTAAATGCACGTGAAGAAAAGACGTGGTCAGCATTAGTACATTCACGTTGATATATTTTTTAAGGACTTCGTGTGGGAAGACCTAAATTGTTTAAGCTCAGCGGTCTTTTCGCATAAAATATAAATACATTTTTGTCAATTTGATGAGATATTCGGGAAATTTAAACGAAAAGTTTGCATGCAGTTTACATGCCACGATTTTTTTAAGTAAACTAGCAAGATTTCCCAAGATTAGGAATTTTCCTGATAAAATTTCTTAAAATTTCTGCAAATCACAATAAACATAAAATTTCTTTAAATACCGTGAAATCTTTGGATATTTCTAAAATTGCAATAAATTTCGTAAAATTCGTACTGTCTCGGCCTTAATATAATCTTTTTGACAAAAATTTTTTTGAGAACGAATATACTCTGAAGATAGTTTCCAAATTCGATACATTCATACAAATTCGCGCAATTTTCAAAAAACCAATCAGGCTTTCAACAACAATGTGTTCGATATATTGGTAACATCACTTTTTTAAGATAGAAATAAAAAATATATATATTTCAATATCAGCGTTATCATCTTTCTCCTTTCGACATTTTTCATGATATTTTGCTTCAGAGATTTTTCGATAAACTAGATAGAACGTGACGTAATGCTTCGCAAAGGTAGTTGGATTACATTCCGAAAGAAATCTAAAAAGGGTGTCATGATATAATGGGGGATTGAAAATCGATGAGAAATGTACTCGTTTTTCACGATTGGGATCAAAAGTATATCAGAAATACGTAAATATAAGTGTATTTTAATATCTTGCGCAAATTTCGTGAGAGTCACGGTGCATTGAGTCTTATAGAAAATGTCCTTTTAATGCGACGATATCTTTTACTCCCATCGAGGTCACCCTTCGCTAAGATCGTTTAGATTCTGAGGTCCTTCATAAAGGTTTAATCAAAAACAGCAGTACTTTTACCCTTGGGAAATTTTGGTTTCTCTTGCAACAGTTTTCCATTGCAACAGTATTTTCCTGTAAGGAACTTTATACTTGGGGAAAGTATAACTAAATTAAACAATAAATTCGATCTAATAAGGTTTCGCGAAGCTAGAAAATCTTATTTGTCTTTATGTACACTAGAAGCAATAGAGGTTTTATTTTTGTAAATTAATGAACAAACTCGCAGATATTTTTTTACTCTAAAGTTGAATTAATAAATAAAAGATTATTTTAAACTATTTGGATTTATTCATAACAGAAAGTATGTTGTAGAGATGAACATTTGATTATCGGAAAAATAGATTAAAGCAATAATATTGATGTGAAAAAAGTAATCAAATGGGAATATTTTTTCGCCAAACTCTCCCGTTTGATTGATATTTCAAAAGTATCAAAGTTTCGTGAAGAGAAACAATGAAGCAGCTAGAAATTCAAGGCAGAGTCATTAAAAAACAATAGAGTATTCTTCTATTATTCGAAACTTTTTGTTCAAATGGAGTTTGTTTTAAATATAAATTTCAAATAAAATAGATATTTCAAATGACGGAGAATTTTAAAATATTTTTCAGTACTTTTTAATGGCTTATAGAAAATGGATACACGTTGCAGATTGAATTATGGACGAATAATGACAAACTTTAAAGGACTTTATAAATCCCACAAACAGACAGTAACATAGGAAACTTTCAATATTGAAATTAAAATTTTGTTTTCAAGTTAGTATGAAAATGTCAAAATAAAGTGGAATGAAGAGATGATTAACTGACTTAAAGTAAGAAACTTACGCTGCATGCAGGTTCTATGAACATTGCCCTGAAATTCTACGCGAAGTGCTTTGCTATGTAGTTGCGAAAATAAATCTAACTTATCCGTTGATACCACTTTCACAAGATAACTCTTTTAATTTATTACTTTGAATCTTTCGTAAAGTACGAATTAAAAATTGTTAAGCTTGTGGACAATATTTTGTTTTTCTCAGATTTCCATTTTGATGTAATTTATTAATAAAAACATTGGAAGTAGCGTATTTATGAATATCATTAGAGAAAAAAATTCAAATAAATACTTGTTCAGTTAAAAATATCAAGCTTTTTTTCTTGGCTTTAATCGACTTTTAATTAAAATTTGAAAATAAAAATTATTATTTTTTCTGCAATTGTCTGTTCTTTAATTATGCAAAATGTAAATTTAAATATATATTTGGTTAGTTTTTCGACGTGTAATTCCAAGTAATTTGTAATCCCTACAACTATGGAATAAATAATCACCTATAGAATGTTCCTTATAAAGGCGCCATCAGGTTAGCGTGCGAAGGACGTACTCGTAAAGTTTAACGAGTGAGGAAAATAGTATTTCCGGTCATACATGCTGAGCATTCCGTTGCTAAGTTAGCTAGTTTCCTGCGTCGTTTCATACAGGATTCGATTTAAAGAATTGTAAAGAATATTTCCGGAAAAACAAAGTTTTTAAACGCTCCTTAAAATTTTAGTGTAGTTTGTTTCAAAATACGCAGAGAATCTGAGGAAATTATCAGATATTATTTGACCATAATTTTAAAATGAAGACTTTCGATTATAAGGTTTTTGCTCAATTGGTTCAGTTTCGGTAATCCACAAAATTAGTTTTAAAACTTATAAGACTAGCAGTGAAGATAAATGAATCGAAGATGCCATTTATTCAGAGAGTGGACGGCTTGACATTTTAAGAAGCTAGGAAGAGTTTAAGGGAGGAAAATTTAATTTACTCCAGATTGACTTAAGGGCTAGGTTGTCGTTTTAAATTTTCTCAGAACCTTCCTCCTTTTTTTGTAGAATTTATCATTGCCAGTTGCTGATGGCTCGTGTTCTAATTATGTTTTAACTAATTTTTAACTCGGAATTGCTAAAAATTATACTAGTTGTACATTCATCGAGCAGGTAACTTTTTCTTTAACATCTGAGAAAATAAAAAAAAATTGTAAATGCTTTCATCCATTTCACTTCTAATTAAACTAATTCGTGTTGCTTTGAATTCTAAAATTAGCTGTATCTCACCACAGTATAGCAAGATTACATTAAACCTACACATTTTCAGAACAGCTGCAAATCAAAACTATTTGAGTGTTGACAACTCGACGCGACACTTGGTTCTCGAAAATATTTCAGATTATACAATTTTATTTATTTATTTACTTTTAGAAAAATGATGCGTAACCGAAAAATCTCTTTTTTAATTATTTTGCACAAAAATGCATCCAGAAAATAGTTTCTTTGATATAATTTTTTCTTTGACTGTGTATCAAAGGTATGCTTCTTTAATTAAATGAAAAGTGTGGACAGGATTGGAAATTATTCAATTGAATAGATATTCTGTCCCTAATTCATTTCTATCAAGATATGTGAATCAAGATTGAATTGAAAGCCGAGTTGAAAGCTTCCCAAACATTTGCTCTTTTAAAAACGGTATGGCTTTAAAAGTTGAGATAAAGATAGAACTTCGGGTTATTTTGTCACAAAGTGGCATAAAACTTAAAAGACTATTTTTCTTTCAAAAGTACTTTTACATGTCATTTAAATAGAAAAGGAGGTTGGTTCACTATTAGTGAGGCGGCGAAAGGTGAAGCGCGCACGCGTTGCGACTATATCGACCCCTATAAGGTGTCGTCAACGATTGTCTTTTTGTAGGTGTAGGACACGCCAATAAGATGATTAAATAAAATTTTAATTATAATTTCTGTTCGATTTTTTTTAACCGACATGAAAGTAGATTTTTAAACAACATGATTGCGATAGAACAAAAATTACGATCTAGTACTGTATTTATGCCCATTCGGTATTCATTGTTTATGTAAAATTTGCCGTACAAGTGCTGATCAAATATTTATATTTATATATATATATATATATATATGTATACAACTTAGGGTCACTCGGTAAACTTGCGCGTCCCACAGTTTCGTCGTCTTAAGACATCCTTCACAAAGTTCTGAACTTTACTCTACGACCCTCGAATATTGACAATGTCGTTGAACTTGATGAGCATTGTATTATTTCTCTTAGAGTGGTTTAGTTATTCGACGTATCTTTTAAACGACGTCTTCAAAGAAGACGTCTTTCACAGAATAAGTGAAATTGTTGAATATTTTTTGGAAAAGCACTTTTCTCTAAAAATAAGAATTCAAGGAATAAGAAGTTGAATGAGGATAAAAGATAAAATCTTTAAATGTCCTGATCAGAGCGAAAAAATATCTAGTTATAATTTTTCTTGAGTAAAATGAATAGATCAAATTTCGAGATTAGAATCTTGGATCCAAAATCCTTTAAGATAAAAATTGTTTCCAGAAAATTTTAGTACTTATTTTAGTGTAAGCTTACATTTACAATAGTTTATTGCGTAATAAAATAAAGACTTATAGCTATTTATCATTTGTCAAGATAACAATATCGATTTTGGAAGTCTTATCGCTCCCTTACTCTCCATTTTGCCCGTATCAAGTTGGTAATCGGACATAAAATGCACTAAGGTGCCAGCATAGGCCAGGATAAGTCAGCCCCCTAAGGGTTCATATATGCGTTTTACTAATACCAGTTTCAAGCCCTGAAAGATTGGAAACTGACTCGTTATGGCCATTTTCTGACCTTTTCTTGCTTGCTCTTCTTCTCCTGCTGAGAATAAAGCATCATTCTTTGAGCTTCCGGATGTTATGCGCCAGTAATCGCTTAAGCTTCATTCTTTTATTCATAGTACAGGAGTATCGACGAGAAAAGAACTCTGCTCAAAGTCATAAAGAACTACAGCGGCTTTCTGGCCCATTGATTTTATTTTTGTGGCTGCAGCGACATGAAAGCCCGATATAAAGCTGCACCGTTGAATATCATGGTAGAAAAAGATTCATGTATATGTATATAGCACTCTTGATGATTATAGTAGTCATGATCCTTAAAGTCTTAAAGCTAACCTTTTAATGTAAACAATTTTTGAATTATAGTTAAGATTCCATTGGAATCATACTGAACGAAAATAAAATTAAAAGGGACTTGAAATTTTATTGCTCGGAACAGTTCTTTGTGACGACCAAGCATTGTTCAGTGTTGTCCATTAGAAGTATAGATAACAAAAAATTCATTTCATACAAAAAAGTTTTAATTAATAAACAATATTTAGCAAGTTATAGTTATTCCAGTTGATTAGCATTACAATTCCGTAGTGATTTTCCCTTGTTTCTTGTTAGTTTCCTCGCCAACAGTGATTTGCTCTGAAACCTACATATATATATATATATAGAATGTTCGTATAAGTTATATTAGCCCGAAGGGATATTTTAACCCACTAACCTGATCAGAACTTCAGTTATTTGCTACCGTCAATTTATATCTAAAGGCGTGATTTTTGTTTGAGAAAAATTCTTGAATTATAGTGCAAATATTGATGAAATTGCTTAGTATGAAAAAAATTAAAAATTTATGAGTATATATATTTTGAAATCCTGCAATAATGAAGTAAAGTTTTTTATGAAGTATACTGAAAGAAATTCCTTTCATTTACTTCGCTCTTTTAGATATCGAGAATATAAAACAATTTTCTTTACGACAAGAATGCTTTTCCGTGACCCACTCATACTTATTCGATATTCCTGACGGTCTAACTCAATTTTCTTCTTTCTACAATTCATTTTACAATTCTACATTGGACGGATTTAATTACGGAGAAGGAATTTTCAATGAGTCGATGGTCCTCGATGTAGTCATCTCAGAACAAGAAGTATCGATCGGATTTTCATCATTATAGACTCTAGCTTTATAGAGTGACATCGATTTCATACCTGTTGTGTTTTATGTATCAAGAATGACACTCGTCCTAATTATTTTGCTTCATTGGTTGCGAATATTCTAAATCTATATTCTTACAATAAAATTTCTCGCTTCTAAAATTTCTATAAAGCGATTTCAGGAAGTGAAATTTTTATAAAGAAAATTTTCTCACACGTTCCTGTTGAAATTTATATGATTGAATTATAAAAATTTCTTAGATCGAGTATATAAGAAATTCCAATCTGAAGAAACGGACTGAAAAATGGATTAGTTTTTTTCAAATTTAGTTAATTTTCTTTCTTAATCAATGCTTATTGATTGTAATGCTTACTTTTTTATTTATATTTTCAAGACGACATATTCCAGAAATCCAAGCAGATTAGTATGCAAGATACTAAAATAATCTCTCTCCTAACATCTTTTCATCATTGGGTAATAATCTGGAGCCTTGCCAAAGGTTATAAAGACAATAAATATTTCTTTGTAGATTTACACATATATATAAATTGAAAAAAATATTTTAGATACCCACTAATAATATCCTTTTGATATTCAAATATCTCTACTTGACTGAATATAAAAAGCAAACGTAAATTGGAAAAGCTTTTGAATACTTTTCTTTTAATTGAGAAACTCCCTTAAACTGGATTTTCAACGGAACTGTCTGACGGAAAATTTAATTTCATCTTTCAAGCAATTATATCAAATACCCATAAATGAAATTCCAAATCGTAATATTTTCTTGCTCTTCTTTTCAACATTTTATTCAATTTTAGATTAACTTCAGAACTGTGGGGGAGATAGAAATATTACAATGAATCATAGTCTTTATATTTTAACGATTAAACTAAGTTTAGTTCATCGCACGAAGGTCATGTCTTGCCTACACAATCTTTTACTACTGACTGTGAGCAGATTGTGGCATTATTTTCCCCCTCGCTTATTATATTCAAGTAATTAACAGTGTCATTAAAAATTACATTGAACATACATTTTTAAACTTCCGTTAGCTTTGAAATACGGTTTTTACTCCAGATTGAGCGACTCGAAACTTAAAAACTGATTCAATAGCGTACTAACGGCTTCTTCGTGACATGAATATAATTTAATGCCAGCTTCTATTTTGGAATTTTTTTAGTCTGAATTGCTCGTTTTTATTCCTCCTTATTTATTTATCAATTTTTTGTTATTTTCGTAGAGACTTTAATATCTAAATAAAAGTGAAAATATAATAGAAAATTCGTATCTGACGTTTTTCACAAAAAAAGAACATCGCAGAAGTGTTCACGCAGAAAATTACATCAACTCGATTACTGACCGACGTCATAAACAACAGAACGTATTACCTACTATCATTTATCTTACTTTGTGGCTCTTATTGGATTCTCACTGTAAAAATGATTCCATCCTGTTTTTCTATAATTATATTTACAACAAGCATTAAAAATCAGAATGAATTTATCGTAACGTAATTTTTTTTAAATAATGTCAAATCTAACGCGAGGTAGTTTTAGAGCAGTACGTTTTACTTTAATTGAAAGTACTTTACAGTACTTTTAATTCCACTTATACCGCGTTTAGTTACTTGAGAAATTTATCCTTCGTATATTTCATTCATGTAGATAATTTTCCGCCTGTCCTTTTAAGTATATGATGGACAGCTTGAAACCTCGACCGTCACAATTTGTTCAATTATCCACTTGGTGAATTATCATGAGTCCAGTATTCGGTGGAATTCTGCTCGTTAGATAATGTTTTTCTTCACTGTACTGTAAAAATCAGTCTTATTTTCAGAATTTAAAAATCCACTGTAATTTGGGGCTTCATTTTCTACTACGCGTAAATAAGGCAGCACATAAAAGAGAAATAATATAAAAAAGGAACAAAGTAATCGATTGCTCCATACATTTTTATTTACTGCGTATGCTGCATTATGTAAACTGCTTTCCTAGAAAATGTAATATTATCAGACAACTTGTACTTATATATATATATATATATATATATATATATATATATATATATATATATATATATATATATAT
>CAJFCP010000179.1:150841-343752 GCA_904066005.1 Synergus itoensis
GTATATGTATTTTCACTTTTGTCTATAAATTGAAAATAAACTTTAGTTTTACATAAATTGGGCGTAAATAATCTTAAAGAGTTTTGCAAGAAAATTGCTTGCATGTTTTGCTCAAAGAAGATGTTTTGCGGTTTCGTGCTCAAGCCAAAATAGTAATTGAAACGATAAAGGAACATACATTATATACATTTCATATTCTAAAGAATAGTTCGCTCTTGTTTATTCTTCATACATAAGGCCTCGTTTACGACAGTTTTAAGATATTTGATACAAAAATGTGTTCAATTTAACTTAAGTCTAAAGCACGCAAGCGAAGCATAATGAAAATACCATGGAAAATAGAAAATATGCCCGACAAAAGCAGAGATAATTTTTTTGGTCATACAAAACTACACATTGCAAATTTTTTGAAGCAATCCCATGAGATCGAACTAGTGTGAAGTATGACATATGATTGAAAACCTTTTCATGCTTCATTCGTTTTTTTCCCAAACCGTTTTGGGAGCCCTGAGAGGAAAGCTGTCTGGAATTTCATTATGACGACATGCGTGTATGGATTTTCACATTTGAACTATGTGGGAGTTATATTTCACGACTTTGTTTAGAATATTTTGAGAAAATAAGTTTATGAAAAAATAATTTTGCAAAAAAAACCGTTATTTGATATATTATAAGACGATTTTATAAAAAATTGTGAGTTGCTTATGGCGTGTTACGCTTTCGATTCGCAATTTCAGAAAATTTTAGTGAAAGCTTATTTTCGAATGCAAATTTGAAATATGTAAATTTCACCACTCCAAACTTCTATGAATTTGTATGGAATTGCACGTCTCGAAGTGAATTATTGAAAACGGTTTTTTTTTTCTAGTATTTATTCATTGATATTTCTGCCGTACTTTTTTTATTGATTATTGTTGACTGATATTATCTGCTGTCTGATATGTATTGTATCCACGCGAGGCATTAATCTCTCTTTAAATTTATTGCGCATCAAAGTAATTCAGTGAAATCCTTTAAAATCTTTTGCAATTCTGTCAAATACCATAAAACACTTTTTAAACAACCTAATCCCTCAAAATGTTAGGAATTATTTAATATTTCTTGGAACTTTCGCAACATTTCGATACCCCTTGATTTTCTCTAACATTCTTCGATATCGTAACTCTAGACGGCTCCTATTGATTTTTCTACCTTCACCGGCTCCTACGGGGGACAAATGTCCCCCATTTGGATTTCCTGTGCACAAAATTTTCCTCTCATCGAAAAGATATTTTAATATACACCATTCTCTTCGTTTTTAATGACGAAAAAAATGGTCTATATAAAATTTCGTTTTATTGAAATTAAGATGTTGAAAACAATGTTTAAATATGCTCGAAAATCCGGCATATTTGCTCAGGAGCATGAAATGAATTTCGCGTGGGGGACATTTGTCCCTCGTAGGAGCCGTGTAGGATTAAGATTCCAATAAAATCCTTTGAAATAATAAATTTATTTTCTAAAACTAGACTAGACCTCTGTCTTGGAAGTAAATTGCCTAGTTTTAGAAAAAAAAAATATTATTGCGAGCGTAAAATTGGGGAAACGAATTTTCTCTTATGGCAAAGTATCACGTTAGTTTCTATATGAAATATAGAATTGCATGAATTTCAAACTGCATAGCTTATATACAATGACCTTTCAATTAAAGTTGGTTCAGTCGCATGATAGAAAGGCGCTTTTCAGTCACTTTATCAGAGACACGTGAGACATTTTTTAAAAAGTACTCGTCTCTGAACTCTGAGCTTTACGTTTTCCTACTCTATTATAAATTTTCCGACATTTTCATATTGAAAGAAATGATTATCCCATTTCTTGTGAACTCGCAGAGAGAGGTCCTGTTTATGCGACTACAAAAGTTTAGTGGTGCAAAAAAAAGGACTCCAAGTGGTTAGAGCTGGCAATGGCGAAACAACCCTGCTGGATAAGAAAGATAATAAAGAGAGTGCGAGATAAACATTGAGAGAGTAAGAAAATCGAGAGATAAAAGAGAAAGAGCAAGAAAACGAGAAGGAGTAGAGGACGCGTGACCCAATTTTTGCCAAAGAGCCCGAGTCGCTCGGGCACCCCTCGGAAAATCCAGCGCTTTTCCGGACGCTACGTCACTGTGCATGGCGTGGCGTCGGCTGAGAATCGTTCCGTCAGTCGGGTCTCGTCCGCCGTCAACGTCAATACGACGGTGCACGAAAAGCTATCCCCGTCGACGTGGGGAGTGCGTGATGTGCCGCCTTTTTTTTCTTTAATTTTCTCTCCTCCCATTGCCAAGCGTACCACATGCGACATAAAAAAGTGCCGTATTAATCTGTGACAGCCATTGAACCCTCGAATCGGGTCAACGGGTTGTGCTATCTCGTACGTTTCCTGTGTGTGAACTTTGACCCTGAACTCAGGGTGCATCACCTTGTGAGCATGGTTCTTTCAACGTTGTTTAAATTTTTTCGTAATTCATTTAAATTCCACTAAATAAGCAGACTCTCTGCTTGTTGTGTCAATAAGCAGTGAGTCATTTCTTTAGATTTAATGTGATTTTGTGTCGAGGTGTGCAATGGGGATGAATATAGACAAAAAAAGGACGAGAAGGAAAGTTCAAGGTAGTCAGTGATGTTC
This sequence comes from Synergus itoensis, assembly GCA_904066005.1. Classification (NCBI taxonomy): domain Eukaryota; kingdom Metazoa; phylum Arthropoda; class Insecta; order Hymenoptera; family Cynipidae; genus Synergus; species Synergus itoensis. The sequence goes on from CAJFCP010000179.1 coordinate 153,488, forward strand.
GTTAAAGGTGGCGGAAACTATGAGACGTTTCCGTGTGTCAAGCACGCGATTTTCATATTCAGTTTTCCTCAGTTAAAAGCAGAACTTGCGTACTGAGGGGTGGAAGGTCACGAGAAAATTTATCGACGGGCTGGTCGACACAAAACGGGATTCGGCCACAACCTTTACTTTTCTCAATATATAATCTATTTTCTTCTTTTTATAACGCAAAGTGTGTAAGCGCCTTTTAGTTCACCTACACGCGATGAGTGGCACTTTCAGATCCTCTCGCGTGTTGTCGTAAAATATTGCAGAAGCCATTGCATACTTTATTCGCACGTGATTAGAGTTCTGTTGAAAGTTGGGGAAGATAAACCTTCTTATAGGGGCTTAGAATGAAAGCGTTTTTAGCTTCTCGTAACAAAAAAAAGTTCTGTGTCTTTCTGAACTTTGTATTGAATAAAAACTGGAATTCTCAGTTGGTGGAAATGAAAACGAAGTATTTTTGTTTAGAAATATTGTGGTTTCTTTTGGGGTGCGATGAGATTTTATTTTTACACTTTGCGATCAAATCTTTCATGAAAAAATCTCTGTATAAAGTCTTGGGATTTTAAAATAAACCAAACGTTGTAACAACTGAAGCAGAAAATCAATCCGTACCCTTCGGGAATGAGTTCACAATTTATGACGTCATCAAACTTTTTTCCAACAATGTCTTTATTTGAGTTTCAAATATTTGAATGATTAATCAAATAGCTGGATATCGTGATAACTCGAGATTGGAGAAAATGACGATAAAATTGTGTTAATAGACTGTCAATTAGAAGTAGTGAAATAATAATTGGCCTTCCACCCTGAGGTACATAACGACAAATCTAAACTGAATAATAATATACAAATTAGAGTATGAAAAAGGCTCGAAATATATTTCTTTTGTAGAATTCTATGTTTTGTTTATTGAGAGGAGGAAAATTTGTGATATTTCACAATCAATTATATTTTCCCTGCAATTTCCAATATGGATTTAGATTTTGCCGAACAATATAAAATAGTGTTTTTAATTTCTATTTATATGGTGAAAAAGTAAATAAAGGATGAACAGCTCGAATACATTTTATTTGTACCTTGTTTCCGGATTAAATTCGATTATACTTCTTTTTCCATTCAATTGTATTGTTCATTAGTTGCTCGTCACATTGGATTAGAGGTAGAATTATATAGAGAACTGTCGTCTCGTCTCGTAATCCAAAATTAATTTTCTTTTGATTCGTTTGGTATTATTTAAAAAAGAATGAAACATCATTTAAATCGGTATATTAAGTACATTTCAATTATACTTATAATATTGGTAGTTTACTGTATAAAAATTTTACAAAGCTTCTCTAATCCTCCTGGTAACTTCTCTGAAAAAAATAATCTTTGGGATAGACGCAATTTTCTGTGGCTTTGTTGGATTCAATCACCAATATACGAGTGTCCATCTCCCAGATGACAACTTCCATCGAGAGTTTCTGTGGATCAACACAATATGAAACCAATTACATTTCGAAGTAAAAAAGGCGGTGAACTGGAAGAAAAGCGTAGGGTGAACTTATAAAAGCTTGTAAAAGAACTTATGAAAGAGAAGAAAGGATATATGTAATATTTTGTAATCATTAATCATACAAATCAATTTATTTCAAGTTAAGACCAAAAATCCCTGAAAAACAGTTATTAGATAGTTAACTTGTTCTTCAATAATTTTTATAGTTTTAGACTTGTTATTAGTTTTGTTTAATATGTATCTCTCTTTCTTCTCTCTAGCTTGTCACGAAATTTGTTTATCGAATTTGATTGCGTATCTTAATTATCATGCATGACTACCACAAAGTTAATTTCCAATTTGTCATCATAATTGTACTAAATCATAAATCATCTCTTTGGGTGATTGAAAATGGAAATACAATGCACCATTGAAATACATCTATCTTTCATCTGCTCCATTCAGTTGAGTCCATTCCGAATTTTATATGACTTAGTTACCAAATAATGTACATATTATATCTGTAAATATTGTTTATTATACGCTTACATTGATATTCGTACAATGGATAAATATATATGTATGTGCTGTTCTGTTTGACGAATAACAGAAAGAGAATTCCAAATCGTTTCAGTAAAAACCTTTTTTTATTCCATATTTCGTTTTCTTTTCATTACATGCAGTTTTGTTGAAGGTACTACAATTTATTACTTTTAAATCGTTCATCCGGAAATAGTAACATTCATTCTAGTATGAAAACCTCCTTTTTAAATCTCTCTTCATAAAATAAACTTTGTTTGGAATTGGATAACATGAAACCTCTTTTTGCAAATTAATTCTTGATAATAATTGAGTTAAAATTAGCGGAGATATCGAGCTTTCACTCTCTAGATATCCTTTCAATTTGCTTCAGTTGATTCTGTTAACCCCAAAGTTTTCTTCTTCAAGTTATATAAAAAGTCAATGTTGTTTGTGGTGGGAAGTTAGCCCAAAACAAATCTTGGAAATTGCCCCTTTTCACAGATACGACAGCTTGAAATTCACACTGGCATAGCCAGTTTAATCAATTATTTATAAACCTGTATTCCACTTCATTTGAAGCGTATTTCTATTTATTTTCCAAAGAGGAAACATCTTCTTTGAGTAAAACAATAAACACTGATTAAAACAGCAGGGAAGAACATCTTCTAGATATCGTCTAAAATTTATCCAGTAAACTCCGTTAAGCACTTATTGTAAAACTTTCGAAATCTTTCTTCCTTTTTATCTCAAATTCTTGAGTTTAGCGAAGCTACGTTATTAAATGTTTTCGAGTTTTTTTCTTGTTTCTTTGTATCTATTTGTGCGATTTTGAACAGTTTCCTCCTCTCTTGAACAAAATGAATTCTTATAGTTGTTTTTTAAATACAATTTACAGTAAAATTTTTTTCAAGTCCAGGAAAATCAAACATATACATCCGGAACGAGAAGAGTAAAGAGCTTACGGGCTTTTGAGGTTGACAATCAATTTTGCCTTTGCTATGATTGCATTGAATATTAATGTACGCTGATTCTAAAAGAATGATAGAGAGAGCAGTCGACACAAACAGTGTAGAACCTGAGTTTAATATTGAGTGTGTTCGTGTATTGACAAGCTTGAATTTAAAATTACTAAGACGTGATCATCCCTTTTTCAATATTGAAAATTGGCAACTAAAGTGCAGTGAATAATTGAGTTGTCGATAAAAGACGGCATCCAATTATAAGAGGGCTTGATGCATGTGAAATGAATAAATTACCCGTTATCTAAAATCTGCGATTTTCTAGCCGAGGCAAATCGAGAAAATGCATGTTTTAAAATGTGGAAAAATGTGGAAAAACGAAAGGACTGACTGTCCGCTTTCCGACTCTCGAGAAGAACAATGGCTGTTGAGCATTGTTTCAGAGTAAATAGGAAGAACATGATCCCTATGTACCGGGTCAGCAAATAATAACTCTTGAGTTTTTTCGAGTCAAGTGTTTTCAATTTGGAGATTTCGCAGACTTTCACATGAAATCTAAACTCTAAATATACTCTACTATAACTATTCTAATTGTTCGATATAGACAATAAGATTTTCCATCATTTCTCAAAAGAGAATTGCAAACATTGAACCCTAAAAACGAAAGAAATGTGTCAATTCTTAAATACAAATCAATGCAAACGTTTCTTCCGCGGTAAAATTTACATTTTCTTAAAATGGTTCTTCCCACCAGACCGAATCTCCCTCTAAATATACAATGGTTAAGATGTAGATCTCAAATTCCTGACAAACGCAGAATTTGATAAAAAGTCAACAAGAGAAGAGTAGTAAAGGTCGTAAGTCTAGCTTGGATTGGGGAAGGCTCATGCGGTGATGGGATGTCGATAAATATAATATCGATCGATAGAAAGGTTTGAAATTTCTTTTGAACGCTCTGGCGAAGAACACAGAAGAACGAATTCAGCTACTTTAAAAAGAAGAACACACTTGCGCCAAAAGAAGAGTGATGTGAATCCAGGTCAGCAGAATGAGGCAAAAGTAAATCATAGTTTAGTTCAAAGACTCTAAAGGCCAAAGGATTTGTAAAGGAAGAAAATGCTTCATTCCAAAAAAAAAAACATGACTTAAGTGCATTCAAAATGAATGAAAATGGGAAAAGCAGTTGAAAGAGGTGAGAAACCTGAACTTTCATATGATGAACTCGTGGACCTTCGAGATATAATGCCGGATAATTGGATTTAATTGGCACCTGTGGCTGAAGCAAGGTGACCACCTTGGAGGTAATTAGTGTTGTGAAAATTTGTGATATTGTTGATACCAGAGGAAGGTCCCAATTGTGGACGGCCCTGGATGTTTCGACGCTGAGGGGTGCTAGGGTGTCGCAGTGGGGGGCGCGTGGTCTTGTTGCCTGCCGTGCGCCGGCGGCGGCGCCGGTGGCGTCGGAGGGGAAGGTAGTGCAGCTACTGGATCCACCCCCGAGATCACGAGGAAGGAATCTTGCATACAAAAACAACACCTACTGCAGAAGGTTGAGCACCCCGTGACAAACAGTCAACAACGCGCCCCTCTCGGTGACCTTGACGAGGACTTCGACGATCTTGAAGACGAGAGGGATCAGTTGCCAAAAGAGGAAAACCCTTCACGAGACGGTGGAACTCAACACCGCCTAAGCCCTCGTCTTCACGACATTGAGGAAGAGGACGATGAGGAGGGTCGCCACACTCGAGAGAGGTGAGTTTTTCTTATGTAATTCTCTACTATTAGTTACTCTATCAATCTAATAGTAAGAAGCTATACCACTAATTCATTTAATAAAGGTAACTAAATTAATTAACTACCCTTACTAAATGATTCAGGATTTTCATCTTTGAGTGCCTAGAAAAGAATCCTATCCTCTTGCAGAAGATTTAATTAAATAAATTTCAAGAGATTTTCCATTTTAGGGAATTTCAAGATATCTTAAGATTTTAAGATAGATTAAGATGACTTAAGATTAAGTCAAAGGATTTTTAAAAGAATTAACACCAGTTTATGGATTTTCAAGATTTTTCACAACATTTCAAGGGATTTCTATAAGAGTTTGAAATAGTTATCAAAAGGATGTTCCAGAGATTTTTAAAAATTTCTATAGATTTCACAAGATTTCAAGACAGCAAAGGATTTTATTAGATTTTGAGTGATTTTAAGAAATTTTAAGGAATTTTTTCTGATGTGAATAAATCAAATAATGAAATGCCTCAAAATCCCTTAAAATTACTTGAAATTCTTTAGAAACTTTTAAATCTTCTATAAATGTCTTAAAATTGTTTTAAATATATATTAAAATTCCTTGAAGTTCATTAAAATCTCTTAAAATATCTTGAAATCTCTTTAAATTCTCTAAAATTGCTCCTAGTAAATAAATAATAATTTTGGATTTCTGGAAGAGTGGAAACTTTTTTTTTTGTTATTATTCCAACAAATGTAAAAAACATCGTCATACAAGACGTCTGAAACTTCAACCCAATCAGATTTTAATGAATTAAAAAGAAATTTTATATTTTAAAGTTAGTTAGAAATCTTGAAACTTTTTTTTAAATTCTTTTGAAAATTCTTTTAGAATTTTTTAAAGTTATTTGAAATACCTTAAAATTATTGATCTCAATTCGAGAGTTCATGTTTATGGAAGTTTTGATAAGATCTTAACATTTATATTGCGATAGCATGAAAAGAAATTTCAAAATGAGAATTTTTCCGGAGATAAAACAGATGAAAGTGTAATTCTTGAACAGCGTCTTGCTTGTAATGATAATTGATTGAACAAAGAAATTGAGAATGCACTCAAAGATTGAGAATCTTATCGAGAGGTAAATCGTCGACTCGATAAGAGAGAAACATTATCGCTAGGAAATTTATGTTGAAGCACTAGGTGTATTTAGGTTTTGTCATTATCACCTTAATAAAGGCGAACCTCAAGAGATATCTTCTGAACGAATAGCTATAGATTCTCACCCGAGATGAAAACAGCAAGGGTGATAATAGTCTGGTAAATTAACAAGGGACAGGCGGAAAGAATAGACATTTACTAAGGGGGATAGGGCCAAGGGTAAGAAAGATTGAACTTCTCCTTTCCTCATTCCTCAACTCTTCACTATACATATACTTCAATCTATTCCCCGGATATTGTGTACTCTACCTCACGTTCGTTTGTATGTGTGCAGTATGTACTAGACCTAGAGTGGAATAGAATATTCGTGTGATATGTAGACTGAGGCCGATTGAACGTCAAATCCGTAGGCTCTATGTTATATATTCCTTTCACCCCCTCACCCTTCAAGTTCACTCGTACAATGCAAATGTCATGGGAATTTAATCAATTGCAGGCACTCTAGGCATGAGTGTCCAGAGAAAGAGCCTAAAATGCCTATAAATTTCCAGTTTTCTAAGCTAATCTATTCTTAAACCCCTTATTATTTCATATGCCAATAATTAATAGTATATTATGCAGTTAGGGGGAGAAGAGGGATTTTTTCAACTAGGGAGTAAAAATTATTTACATAAAAAAATTTACCTTTGAAATTTAAGGGTTAAAGATTGGTAGATTAAAGGTGGTTGAAAAAAAATAAAAAAGTATTTTGACTCGAATAAGAAAATGACTATGAAAATTGGTGCAAATGACATCTTCAAAGTCAAAACTAAAAAAGCGTCGTTTTTTTTTACTTCTTTCCACATTATCTCGATAAATATTAGTTTCGAAGGAAACTATTTTTAACCAAAATTGTAGAATGCAAAAAATACATCTTTTATACTCTATACATTTTGTTCGAAAAATGATGGTTCTTCAGCAAAAATGTATTGAACATAAAAAATGAATTTTTTTACGAGCTATAATTTTTATCAGAAGCATTTTTCTCTTAAACCAATATCTGTCAAAATAAACCTCAAAGCGTTCACATTGCGACGCCTCTTATTTAATTGGGAAAAATGGTAAGACTTGAAAAAAAAATTGTAAAGTGGACCCAGATTTATTCCAGATTTTCACTCGAAAAATAATACTTTTATATTGTTTTCAAAATAATACAGTTTTACTTCATGGAAAGTAATATAATTTTTCTTTGAAAATAATGGTATTGGAGGAAAAATTTTATGAGAGATAAAAGATGTATTTCTTCAAACTCTGCAACTTTTGTTTGAAACTTTTTTTTTTCTCAACCTGTTTTCATAATAATGTCGAAACTTTGTTTTTGATTTGGCAAGAATATTAAATTATTCACATACATAAAGCTGTACTTTGAGAGAATTATTTGGACCATTGTGTGCAAAGTAATTCCGTAATATTGCTTAGAATGTAGTGCACATTGTTCGAGACATGAATAGATTTAAACTCAAGATATTACTGGGCCAGCCCTTCGCTTTCATTATATAGTACTAAACTTCACATATTGCACGCATTATGTGTTTTACTTTCACATCAATACTGTATGAAATCGCAAGCCTCAATATTGCTTGTTTAGGACTGATTGCTAGGCTTCAATAGTTCAAATTGGCTAGGATGATGTGGTTATCACTATAGTTAAATACATGTCTGTTCATTGCGTATTATTTGATTATATACATTATAATAGACTGATTATTGGGAACTGGATGATAGAATTGCAATTTATCCATATAAGCGATAACACGTGTTGTATTACTTCAGAAAGCTCTCTATTAAAATCTGTATGTTTGTTAACGTACGCTATTTTCCCAGAAAATCAATAGTTTTTAAATATTAACCATTAAAAAGAAACTCTTCAGTTTAATTCCTTAATTTTTAGTCAGTATATTTAGTAAACGTAAAGATTTTATTTTAAAAAATACTGTGTTGAGCACTGTATGTTCATGATCTATAAATATTATTGGACATTACATTGCGTTACACAGCAGAACTATTACTTGCACGTGCTGGCCCTCAAAATTCGTTTGGGTCGTTTCATTTCTGTCGTTTCTGCCATTCTGTGGTTTATGTGATTTATAACACTGCCAGTAATAACATGAAGGAATAAAGTAATGTCTTTATCTGTACATTTGTCTCTTTCTCTGAATTCAATGATTCGTTGACATACCTATTTATATATATGTTTAAAGTGAGATGAAATGTAAAAAATTTTCAAACAAAAAGATAGTGAGGGTGTTTTCTGAATCGTCAATTTAATATAGGTTATTGTGCGTTCTATTTCTGGATTTGAACCCTCGATTCGATTTCAGGAGGTAATCGAGAATAATGGAGGGAAATAATGGTACATTACTGAAACTGATTTGCGGCATCTCCGCACTGTAAATCAATTTTTTTACAAATTCATGAGCAAGATGAAACATTTATTATAATTGCTAAGGTGTTTGATTCGAATTTCAATAATGAATATAAACTGCAACTTAATCCAGATAAAAGTGAGAGGAAAATAGAATATCAGGTGAATTGAATAATTAGGTCAATGGGAAATTTAAACTCTTTACTACTCTCGATTCAATATAACAGAAAATAAATTAAGTGTTACACCCTCTTAACATCGTGCTCGAGCATTAAATTATTGTAGCTCAAATAAATACTCAATCGAAAAATTAAGATTACTAGCTTAAATCAATAAATAGAATGGTTTGAATAATTGCAAAGTGAATATCTATGTCAAAAAACAAATAGAAAGAGTAAGCTTCAAAAAAACATGTTAAAAGCACTTACTGTGCTTTTTACCTTTGATCACTTTTTTTATTACGGCTGCGAGTTTTTACTGAATTTAAAGCATGTTAGTTGCAATTTTAACGTGCGTACAGGCAAGTCAGCTTATTTCGAAAAATATGATTCATATGATAACATTTCATGTGCTTTTAAAATGAAGTTTATCTCCACCGTAAACATAAAACGTGAATATAACCACGAGAACTCGAAACAAGGACCTTGTTAATTTGCAATTTTAATTAACATTACACATTAGCCGTGCGTTCATCAAATCTTGCAATATATTGAAATGATTATACCAAAATTATTATATGAAAATTATATGAATCAAATTCCTGATTTTAATTGTCTTTATTGCATTTAACGATATGATTATTAAAAGTTGGTATAAAATAAATAATTTTCCGTATTTATGATGATCATTCTACTTGCATGTAAGGTCGTATCTCTCGATTTTGGTTGATTTCCAAGCAAACTACTGTTTGGCCGCATGCCAAAAATTTGAGCCACTCATTAAACGCTCTTTTCTCTTTCTCAACCGTTTAAATGAAAACACAATACACCTTGAGCATTTATGCTTCCGTATCAATTACAGAATTATGACGCGAGAGAAAATCCATTTGGTGAATTCAGTTCTTAAAGTCACAGAATTAAATAAGTCGCAATCAAATAAAAGTAATCTGTTGATCTGTCCTAGAAATTAGAAAACATTGCAGTTGGACGTTTGCTTCTTTTATATCTTCCTCGAGATGAAAAAGCAAGGCCCCCTGTAGTGAATTACTATTCCTACTACCCTCCTAAAAGATTCTCACATAAAAGAAAGCATCCTGAAAATTAGAAAACTTTATAATTTGAAAGCTGATGTTTTGTGTCATTCTAAAATAAAAAGAATTTTCTTAGGTCGTGGAAATTTTCTTTGTAGAGGGTTTCAATCTTTTTATGTTCTTATCAGAAAAGGTTTTTGTAATATTCAACTCCCTCGGGTTTCAATGGATCTTCACGGTTTTTAGTAGTCGCCAAAAAACTGTAAAATTTATCCTTCTGACAATACTAAAAATAAGAACAGTATAATAATGAGTTTTTATTCTGCGTTAAAAAATTTCTGTAATCAACTGTGTAATTACATAGGAATTATGAGATATACGGATGACCTGCTATTCATAAATCTCATTTTTCCTATTCGACTGATGAGTCGATTGGATTTCTATGGAATCTTCGGACAATAGGAGTTCCCTTGGGTATTGCCTATAATACTGAAACCAAGCATCAAGTGAGATAGCTATTCGCCCTTCCCATCAATGTCTTGCAAGAAAAGTGAGGTTCGCCTTTTTCCATCTAAGTAGTTTTCCCTTCAGTTAACTGCAAATTACTCCTGGCAGTCGCAGGCTTTAACGCTCTTACTTTTCAGACCTTATCAGAAGAAATCACCAACGCCAAGTGGCGGAGGAGGAAACAGATCCGGTTGGCGTGCACGCAGGAGTGTTACAACAACTGGTGCTACAGGACACCAACATCACGTGATTGCTACTGCTGCAGCCACGGCTCAGGCCAGGATGCAGGCCGAGCAGGGGAGCATCGGCGAACTTAGGGGTTATCATAATCTTCGATCCAGAAGACACACTTTGGCGAACGTTCGGTAAGTCATAATGATTTACTGGAATTTTTAATATTTATTCAAGAGCATATATACTACGTACAACATAAATGGCCAGATTTATTATCATATCTATTATTATAAAATATTAAGGGTGTGAACAATTTATTGAAGTTAAGTTAAGCTAAGTTCAAGAAAACTCTAGCTCGTAAAACTCAAACTTTTTAAGCTAAAGGCTAAAGTCTCAAGTTAGCTCAAGTTGATATGTTTTTTCAGTTAAGCTATTCACCTCTATAAGATACATGTTGTTTTTCTGTATTCTGCCCTCCACAGATATAAATTTGTAGGATTATATCACACAGTACACATGCTTGAGTCAAAATGTGGCAATAAGCTATCAAAAGACCATTAAGAATTTTATAGTTTGATAACCACACGTTAAAATCTCAACACTGCTCGATTAATTGAGAGCCTACATTAATAATAGTTTTGATGCATCATTAACTTATTCACAATATTAACTTATCATTAACTTATTCACTAAATCAAACAATCTCAATATTTATATAATGCTTTATTATATGTACAAATGACATCCAATAGTATTGTGATCGGAATAGTAAATGATAAGCCGTCTCTTCGTTTAATCCGAATCATCACAGTGGCAGCTGCGATTTTCTTCTACTTTCTCTGCTTTGGTGGATTTCTTCCCACTTAAAGAGCTCGTTTTCCCAGTTATACAAGTACATCTTGAAGAAGATTTAGTAAGCAATTGGCTCGTTTCTGTTTGCAAAGAGTGAGTTTGCGAAAACCCTATGCTCTCAGATTCATGCTTTGAATGATTTTCGAGTGGCCTTTTTCTGTGCTTAACATTCGGCTCGGATTCACATTTTGGCTTTCTCTCTTTATACTCTGTTTTTCTTTGGACTATTTTTGCAAGACAATTTTGATCATTTTTTTCTTGAGAAATTGTAGTCAGTTTCTTTGTATCTTGAACAATTGCTGGTGACGGCGAACAAATACATTTTTTCGGCTTTTGAACAACTTGAAATTTATTTTTGGATTGAACTCGCGATTTTGTATCTTGTTTGTGTTGGCAACTACAACACACCATGCTGATTTCTGGTTTAGGACCACTCATTTTTTGTGCAAAAGCAGCTTGAACATCATTAGATACGTAGACGTTATTCTTTGACGAAAGCTCTTTTTTACACATGAAACATCTGGATTCGGAATCTTTTGATCCTTTGTATTCTTCAAGTACTTTTTCCTGCTGAGCGGATTCGTCAGTTACGACACTAAGGGAGTTCATAGTACAACCTGATCCCAAAGTTTGCGCTTCTTCACTTCTTCCAACGTTATTATCAACAATCCTTTTCCTCAAAGGCGACCGTTCTTTCCTGTGGTGCCTTTCTGTCTGCAAGCCAACGCTTACAACTGTTCCTATTGATTCATCTTTTACTTTCGTGTATGAAAGCTTTGTCGTTTTAACCTTGCTCGTTGTCCCATCTCTCTGAAGTTGCGTCTTTACTTCATCAGGACGTCTGCAAATTGTGTGTCTGATTATAATGAGCTTGGGGCGAGACCTTGTTTTGTCTTTGCAATTACAAATCGTGTCTTTTCTAATGTCTTCTTCTTCTTTCAAAACTAATTCAGACACATCTTTTTCTACTTTTCTTTCTTCTTCTTTTTCTTTCGAAACTGATTTAGGCAGATCTTTTCCTACTTTTGTTTCTTCTTGAGGAACGTCCTGTAATGTTATTGTTAATATTAGTAAAATATACAAAACTGAATGAAATAATAATACTGTGAGTAAAAAATAAACTATACTAACCTCAGGTTGACAAACACAAGAGAAATCTTCCTCAGATTTTTCCTCTAAATCTCCAGGAATTTTTTCGTCAACTTTTTCCACTTCTGGAATAGTTGATATTACTCCTTTTTCTAATTCAACTGATTTGGTTTCTTCTTCTAATTCTTTCTCCGCAATATCTTCTTCAACCTCTTCTTTGGGCAATACTGTTGCATCTTCTGGAATTGCTACTTCTTCTTTCAACTCTTCTGTAGATAAATCTTCCACAATAGACAGCTCCTTTTGAATTTGATCTTCAGTTAGCATTTCTACATCTTCTGTGATTTCTTCTTTTTCCTGATCTGAAGGTAAAATTCCTCTATCCTTTTCTTCAACAATCTCAGGTTCTAACTTTTCACCTGCTACCTCCTTTTCTTCTCCAATAACTGAGACTTTTTCAGACAGCTTATCTTTTTCACCAGCAACTGATTTCTCTTCATCTTCCTTGGAAATTATATCAACGATTTCTTCTCCAGTAACTGAAGCTTTTTTATACAGCTTATATTTTTCACTAGCAACTGAAAATTTCTCTTCATCTCCTTCTTCGGGAATTATATCAAAGATTTCTCCTCCAGTAATTGAAGCTTTTTTAGACATCTTGTCTTTTTCAATAGCACCTGCATATTTCTCTTCATCTTCTTCCTTAGGGATTGTGTCAAAAATGTCTTCTCTTGCCTTTGCATCTTGAACCTCTTTATCATCTCTAAAGTATTCTCCTTCTTCTCCTTCTTTCACTACTGCTTCTACCTGTTTTCCTTCTGATACACTTCCTCTTTTTCGTTCTTCTTCTTCTTTTTCTCCGAACACAATTTCTTCACCTATATCTTTATATATTTCTCCTTCCTGATCTTTTACAGAGCTATCAGGTAAATGTAAAACGTCAGAGATTTTTTTCTCTTCATTTTCTATTTGGTCTTCCTCAATATCATCCAGCCCAGCCACTTTTTTTTCATCGTGACGTTCAACCGCTTTGCCGTCTTGAACTATCTTTTCCGACGAAAGTTTTCCAATTACGATAGGCGCACCGGCTTCTAGTACTTGCATTTTCTTTGATTCTTTTCCTTCTTTTGATGGAATCTGAAATAATAATGATGAAGTGCTCTGAGAAAATTAAAACACTAATGAATTCAGAATATTTGAGAAAGATGACTGTATTTATTTTTCAATTGCTTTAATATTACTAAAATTGTAATTTACCTCATCATCTGACAAGTCCTCGATAGCCATTTGGTATTCTTCATCAGATTGTTCAATTCGATCATCCCGTCTTTCAATAGATTTATCCATCAATACGCGTTCTGTATCTTCCATACCAGTTGGTGAAAACACTACATCATTGCACACAAAATCAGGGGCACATGGTTCACCTTCTGAATCATCAAAACTTCCACAAATTTCGCTATCCCTACAAGGTTCATCTGTATCAGCATCAACCATAGTGTCTGTATCTACCATTCTAACTTTCTTATACATTGTATTATTATCTCTCATTCTGGTCCCGGCATGAGTCTCCTTGTCTGCAACTTCTGCATGATCATCATCACCCCCAATCATTGCATCCACATTTTCAATTCCTACAAATTTCCCTAATTCGTTTCTACAATTAGCTAGTCTCGAATTCAGTTTTTCTATTGTATCCTCCAAGGAGCAAACCTTATCAGCTAATTGTTGATTAGCTGACGTTTTCAATTCTAGCTGAACTTGCATTTCACTCATCGTACTTGCTGTATCGCCCTCCATCTTTGACCATAGTTCGTCCGCCTGTTGAAGTGTTCTCATATACGTCTCCTCTCGTCGTTCCAGTTCGGCGATATGTCGTTTCATGCAAAGTTCTGCTTCCGCAAGTTCTTGAAGTCTCGCCAAGCACTCCAAGTCGGTTGATTTGACCGAAGTTGTGCTTGCTACATCACCAAGCCACATTTGCTTGCATCTCAACTCGCCACATTCACCTAATGACGCGGTCTAATAAATTTACAATGATGAGGTACTGAGCGGAATTTGAAAATATTTTAAAGAGTTTTTAAGCACTCGACAAGTGTAAGAAGCTTGCAAAACTTTGGAAAACATATTCAGACTTCGGTAATTACTTAAATTGTTTTTTTTTTCAACAACTCACCCGTCTCGCAGGAACCATCATCCTTGACTCTCTCCTCATCTTTCGCTTTCCTCAGTTCCTGAACTTCGACTGTGAGTTTCTCAATTCGCTGTTTGTGCAAAGCTTGAGTTTTCCTAGCCTCTTCGAGTTTTTTCTTCTGTTCTTCTAAAGCAAACTCCTTTTCGGCCCATAGAGCCCGAGCATCATTAGCTCTGCGTTGGGCTTGTTTTCTCTCAGCTTCGACTTCTCGAATTCTGCAGTCATAATGCTGACTGGGTGTGCTTGGACAGGGCAGAGCGCCCGAAGCGAGTCCCTGGAATTGCTTTTCTACCACTCGACGAATGCTCGGAACAGGAGCGCCCTGAGACATTCGCCATGTATTCCAAACCATAACAGCAGGCATTGAACACTCCAACATTTCGAGACGTTGTCGAAGATCTACTTCCTTCTTTTCCAATTCCTCATTCTTTATTTCATGCTTTCCAATCATTTCACGAAAATGTTTCTGACAACGGCGAGGATCTCTTGAACGAGGTCTACATGTGCTTCGAACTGGCCTCGACACATGGTCTTGGAGTATATCCTTTTCCCTTTTCTTACCGTCAGTTTCGTGGAGGATTAAATTATCCCCCATATCTTGAGGATCAGGTTTTACGTTTTCTATTGGATTATCTTTTATTTCACCCTCTAGTAACTCTGACATTGCCTCGATCTCCGAGTTGGATAAGGTTACTTTTTTTCCTTCCTGATCTGTCATTTCAAGTTTGAGATCTGATTCATGCGGGTTTGGCAAATCCTCGTCAGCCTTTTCTTCTTCGTCAGCCATTCCTGCAAACCTGAGATCTTGCAATGAAGGAAAAAAGAGGTCAATATAACCTAATACCACAAAATTTTTACATGAGGGTACGGCAATCAATGGGTTCTAATAACATTATGAACCGTCTTCTTCATATTAATGTCAGATGGTTGTGTTCAAGCCAGTTGGGACTGGGACTTCCTATCACTGGTAAATTTTTCGTTAATATTTAGAAACTTTAAATGCTTTTGACGCCACAATATAAACCAATTTGAAATCAAAACAAACTGAAGTTAGTGCTATGTAGTTGCATTTGGATTCACACCAATTCACACTTTACCGACCAAGTGAAACTGTGGCTGCCGACTTTTAGAGGGAGCTTTTGTGGCTCACCGCATGTTCAACACGCGCCAAGAGCCATTCTATCTCCGTCGGCTTTTTAGCATGCATGCAGAATATATGAATGCAATCGTTTCTGTGGTATCTGTACCTTAAAATCGATTCTGACAGGAATCTAAAGTTCTTAACAACATTCTTTTTCCATTGTTAAGTAAAGAGAAAGTAAGTTTAGGAATTTGTTATTTTATTCCAGTGAAATGAGAGTAATAAACTGGAACGTAAAAGTGTTCATCAACTTCAATTTGATCCTTTCGTTTCCATCCTTTTATTGAGGACTTCAAGAATTAAGTAGATTTGAACTCATCCTTTCAATTCCAAAGAAGAATGATTCAATTATTTTACAGTTCTTCCCTTTTCTCTTGATATCTCTTTCTTCGATCTCAGACCAACTCGAGCATAGAAATTGCAGATGTTATTCTTAAACTTAATAAATGGCCTTTCAAAATGTCCTAAGGCGTTCTTAATTACCTTAAACTCTGACCTACAGCTAATTTTCTTTCATAGCTTGTTATTTTTATAAATACAAAGATCACTGAGTACAATGTAAAGTCTCACCTGTCTACTTTACAATTTCCAAGAATACCTGAGCTTTAATGGCGGAAAAAATACTGATATAATGGCTACTCTGTATAGAGCATACTCGTTTGCATTAAACGTGCCTAGAATATTTTTAAGAACTTTGAGGGTTTATTAACAAGTACCTAAATGTTTGTTGCTGATTGCAAATTGGATTGATTGAGATAAGCTTTCATTGCCACTCATTCAATTCAATAAAACTTCTCATCAGGCAAAAATAGCTTTTCTATTTGGAAAAATGTGCCTGATAAAAGAACGACGAATTTCATGTCCACGTCACTTATTATGATATATATTCAGTTATATAATCATTCTCTAAGATTTTTATTAGCTTTTATTTTCATTATAAACAGTTGCAATTAAAAAGTTGTAATTAAGCAATTTCTACATTTATAATTAAGTCGCATTTCAGGTTAGAAACTTGCGCACCAACACTAAAAACATCACGTATAATAACGCTACTTTCGTTTCTTACTCGGTCTATCAAAACGTAATGAGGCATTTCTTTTCATTAACTTTCTGGAGAGAGTCAAGTTAATTTTTGTTATTTTCTCTTTTCTTGATATTCCTTATTTAGCTCTAAAGTTTAAAAGTTAATACTAAACTATAGTGCTGTGTTTCTATTGATTGGAGTATTTTTATATGTATTAGGTATTTATTTTAAGTCTATAAAACCAGGTAGTAAAGTGGATGAAAGATCTTACAACATAGAATCGAGTAGATCAGCAAGTGTTTGATCAAACACCTCTTGATCTACTTAAACGAAAGCCATATTCTCTAGTAGTAAAGGTTGTACATGGTACGGCGGAGAAAGCCTCGTTAGAACTTTTTACCTACTTACACGAATAAAATGATTCCCCTTACTGCATTAAGACTTTTATTACTCGGCAAAATTCTTCCGCAATACCTGAGGTTCTTTAGTTTAATTTAATTAGGAAATTCAAGTACAAGAAACCTTTAACAGAAACAGTATTTTATCTCCTGCACTTAATCTTCTGTATTTAATTTTCTTTGGTCAATTTTCATTACCACTTAATTTTCTGTACTCAATTTTCGTTTTTGCGTATATTTGTTTCGTAATTTATAATACTGACCGACGACGTTAAAAATAACCTAAGGGATTTAATATAAGCGGGAAATTCTCGAGTCTTTGCTGTCCTTTCAGTGTAAACCAAGCCAAGAGAGAAAGGGGATGGGTGTATAGAGGAGATTGAACTTTCTCATCGCTAACGTTTTCTATACACTCTGTATCTTCCTACACATCCTTGAGATCAATATCATTGAAGCACTATGTTTATTCAGTATTTTTGCATTGCAAGAACTAAAATCATATCTTCTTTGATTTTCATGAGAATTACAATTTCAGCTTCGGTGACCGTACTTTTTATTATACAGAGTTATAGATTTTAAATAAGCCGAGTTCAAACGCAGGGAGACTATAATATTGTTCGACATCATTTTATTTGGATAAACTATTACATATTAACATTTTAATTTATTTATCAGCAAATAGAATATGTTTAATAATTATTTTCCATTCTATGATTGTGGGAAGAGAGGGTGGAAAAAGAGATTTGGTAAGGGTGGTTGACATATTTCTTTTATCTGTACTTTTATAATCCTTCACTGAGGTCAGTCGTTAAAGTTGTAAAAGACATAAAATGTGCTGCTTGTTGAAATAAAAGTAGTGTTACTTAAAATAAAAGCTTCTCGCTGCACCCCGTAAATCTCAAAAATGCGAGAAATGATGGAAACCTTGTGGATATTATCTGTCTATAGAATGAGTTCAGACAGGAGTTTTTGAAAAATTTTTGTAGCTTTTCCACATTTTGAAGTAAAAACTGTTTTTATCTAATATTGAAATTCAAAATTTTTGATATGAAAGCTCATGCACAATCTCCCAGAGATACATTTACTGAAATTATTATTACCAATGTAATTCTCTGGCTGAGTTGTAACTATTCCAAATTTTAGTGAGGAATGTATTCGAGGTTTATAGCATCTGTTGTAATACTGACAATATACCTTTGTTAATGTTTTCGGGAACACAGTTCTAAAAGATAACAATTTGTGGTTTGACAACCACACATAGATAAAAATATATTATTAATTTGAGAGGAAAGTTCCTCTTCGATCTAGAGCATTTTTCCGATTTCAAAAATATAAAATTCAGTAATTAATTTCCGGACAGTGCAAATAAAATCCGGTACTAATCGTCGATAAAATGTTATTTGGAGCGTATTGTACACTTTTTCCTGTTGAAGATCAGAAATATTGTGGATACATTCATTTCTTCGTTGACCGAGCTTTACAATATTGGATACAGTTTCCGATTTACGAGTCCGAGTTATACTCGAGTCCGTTCAATAGGATTTCTTTCATTGCTATTTTGTAAGCATTTTATTTCCCTTTAGAGTTAATCGCTCCTTCCAACTAAATCAAATAACGAACTGTCTTAGCGTATTTTTAACAAAATAAAAGTCGCAATTTTATTTTACAACCGGTTAAGAACTCAAAATTTCTAACATTATTTGCAGTAAATTCGGTATTTTGTATTATAAATTAGAGAATGTCAAATGTCACGAGTTGAATTGTCATTTGGTTGAACTATAACCATAGAATTACACAAATACACAAGGCGGATTTAGGAGATTTAGAATGTGCAAGGCAGAGCAAGAGCAATTTTCCCTGGATTATCAATGTCAGCTGTTTTATTTTCTCCATAAAATCATAGTAAATCTCTAATTTATGAGATAAATTTGTGTTTGTTATTTATTGTCTCGATAATTACTTTTAAAATATTGTATAGAACGATAAATAGCGTCTATCTCCTCAAATAATTCTACATTTTTGCTTTAAACTTTAGTGCTGAAAGTGTTAGTAATAAAACATTTAAGAATGAGTTTTACCGGGTCATAAAAGTCTTTTTGTGCTAGGAAATATAAATGTACAATATAAGGTCGTTTCTAAAACTTTGTAATGGAAACTGTTCAACAGTTTGAAGTGTTTGGACATTTATACGGAGGTACACATATATTTTTATTTCTTTAAAAGATTCTATTCGAATTTTATCAGGCTAAGTTCGAAACTTAGCTCTTTAAAAAATAGTCTGCATCATTATCGAAGTTATTTTCGAAAAGCTGCAACTTCCTTTGACGTGAAGAAATGCAAATTAAAAGAGTGTCGGTCTTCCCTCAAAGTAGTCGTCGGTTCGACGTTCTCATTTTGTATAAAATGGAAAGTAGAGCGCCGATTCTATACCTCGACGCATATTTTTTATTCAAAATTGATTTTAAGTATGCGTGTATGTTTTTGAGAATATTTTATGCTTCATTTCAAAGGAGCGTGGATGTATTTCCTTTTTATATATTCTTCGTGTTATTACCTGCAATGAGACGAGCTCCTGCAAGTTACATACATACACCTAGGGGTATGTAGGTTATTCGTGACGTCATGACTCGCCTTATGACGTTGTTAGAGTGAAATATGCAACGGCCTCCCGAGCTTTCAAACTCTTCGCGGTCATTGGCACTGCAAAACAATGGATCTCGCATGCATTTTGTCAGACCTGTTAGGGAAATTCTAAAAACATAGAAAGCTACGGTTACTTATTTGAATTTTTCAAGACTTGAAATCTATAATTCATAAATGACGAATAGTTCATTTTTCCAATTCATTCTTTCTTTTATATTTTAAACATACAAATATTATTGTATGATGAATGAAACATGTTTGAAAAATATGAGATTATTACGATTGAACGGAAAAGTGACGTATGTCATGAAGGAATAAAAAGTTGAATATCAAATTCCAAACGATTTAGGTCTTTGTGATCACGAAGCGGAGGTAATCTGAAGCGAATAGTATTTGAATTAGGATTTGCTGGGATTTGATTCTGTTTAAAATACTGTCTGCGGTTTTCGCATTTTATAGTCGTGGAAGGGTTAAGCAGCTTTCAGATAAACGTGCACTTTGAATACAAATCAAAGTGCGCAGAAGATGTTTATCTGAAAGGACCACATGGTTGTAGTTATTATATGTATTTAAACATCGAAAGAACACACCTTTATCTGTGTGAAAAGATAATTTTAGATAAAATACTACCGGATATTCTTTTAAATTGGGTAACAGCCAGACTCTGGACAATATAGATTTCTGTACACTTTTCATGACAAAAAAAAAACCAAGTGTAATATTCACCCCGATTTCAGGGTAAATATTACCTACATGCAACAAAAATTACCCTCAGGTGGGTAAATATTACCCTGAACATAGGGTACAGATACCATGTCAACTTATTGTGCCTTCTTTTGTTTCGATGCGAAAAAATTAAATTTTATCCACTTGAAAATTACTCGCAACAAATTTTCCCTCTTGTTTTTTTTTATGATAAAGCGACGCAATTTAAACACGGTCGAATTTTAATGGACTGATGGTTTCGGATAACGAACATGTAATATTCAAGATACTTCGACTAGTGTAGTATACGTGTATACGCCTATGGTGATCGATTACTCAATGACGGTGAAGCTTTGTTGAAAATGCAAAAATATTTTAACGATTATCCGGTTACTCGAAATTTAATCTATTAATCATCTATGCTATATTCGTGGAATTTTGCCTTTGACTCCAGGCAGAAGCCACTTGTTTTAATGTTGCATGACAAAGCGTTAGTCCATTGGGTTCGTCGGACGGGGATATAAACAAGGTACTTGAACAATCGATTGAGCAGACTCTTCAATTTACGTTCCATCGACAAGGGAAGCCTCATTTACGGATGAAAGGGCATAGGTAAAAGGTGGTGGTCTCAATATAAATAAATGTAATATGGAGTACGTACTACATCAAGTCAAGTTTATATTTTAAAAAGTTCTGTTGAGCAAACCCTAATCATATACTGAAAAAAATCATATTTGCAACTTCTGGTTTTTGGACATCATTAGTCGATAAAAAGTAAATAAAAAATTCTTTCATAGGACATTTTTAATCACGTTTTAACAACTAATGGTGTCCAATAGCCAGAAGATGCAAATTTCATTAAAATGTCAAAATAATGGTTTTTGAAAAAAGGAGTTGGACAGTTGATTTTCACTTTTAGTTTAGAAAACTTCATCATCATCAGCAATATTTGAATCAATGAAATAATGGGTTTTAAACTCTCATCCTTGAAACAATTCCAATTTTCAAAGTCAAATTTCCTCGAGCTAATCATAAGTCAACACAGGGATCCCAGAAATCTGGATACACCTCTGTATTCTCAACTCATTGGACAAATGACGGTAAGGCGTAAGGGCGGAATCTGTTGGTTTTTTAAATGACAGATGGATAAATCTGTATTCTTCAGAGGTCTTGTTTCAAGGTTTTTGAGTTATGTCAGAATTCTATGATGCGAAGTGATTCATCTATGATGATCATCATAAGGCAAGGAGCCGCGTTAGCTTTGATCGGAAAGGTGAGGTTCGTTGCCATGGTGAACAGGATTTCGAGAGTTTGGGGGATCGATGAGACAGTGGCGTAGCATCAGGTGGCGGTTTCGAAGGGGAATCGCGTCCAACAAGTGGAAGTGCAAGTGGTGAAGACCAAAGTCACTTGCTTAGATACTTTGACCACGCTGTCTAAAAAATTCGTCACACACTCGGTCACACACTTGATCGAAAGCCTAAGTGCTTCATTAGCTGATGGCACTGAGGTACAGTTTTAATTCTCTTCCACCCTTCTTGCATTTACCATGAACACCCTTCGAGAAAAAGGGTGTTCATTCTTCCTCGACCTATTTACACTTTCTTATGTCGGAGAAGATATGTTTGGAAAGTCGATGACTTCCTTCGTGTGCTCACTACTCAGGTGGTCAAGGTTGCGGTAGATCGGAAATGGGGGACGTCAAACTCGGATTTATTGCTACTGCTTTCAGTGCAATTTCACTCTGGGTTTGCTGCTTTCAGTATCCCTTCACTGCCTCTGGAAATTTCAATGAAGCAATTTATGTCTCCCAAAGAAAAGTCCTGTACTTTATTTCTTTGTTTACCATTTTACCATTTTTACCATTTTTTTATATTTGCTTCTATAGTTTGTTCCTATAATTTGTTCCTATGTTATACAAAAATCAACAGACCAGTGAAATTTATTTTTCAACAGTTGGTAAAATTATATATAATATTAGGAGAGTGACTTTTAAAATATATAGATAATTTTATTTCTCAACATTTCAGAACCTCTCATTACTGTACAAATAAGTTGTGTAAATACAATTAAGCACTCGCGTGTCTGATAATATCTGACGACATATCCTAACGCAAATATTACGTTGCTGCGCAAAAAGAAGAAAGTGGAGAGCTTCTAATAAAATTTCATAAGCCTTTCCAGCGCAGCGGCTTAAAAGCTGTCTGGATTTATCTTATATAAAAAGGGATTTACTAAAAAATAGAATATATTGTGGAAATTCAGTCTAAGTTTAAAAAGGAAGTTTTTCCTGCTTCTATATTTAAACTTGTAACTTTTCCTTCTATGACTTGCCCCAATATTAAATTCGATTTATATTTAGGTCCCCACGTGGGTTTTTATGTAGAGGCATCATAGATTTTTACGTGAAATCTTACGTAACGGAAAATCACAGAAAAGTCGCAGAAAAAATTATACCACATAACAAGTACATTTTTAATTAACGTAAAATGAATTTTAAAAATATATCTAATGATATTTAAATTCCCTGCTTTATTGTATTTTTAAAATTCACGCGGATTAAGCCATTTTATAAAATATGTCATTATAATATAATTTAGATACCACTTCCAATGGAATGAGTGGAATCTGTCATGCTGGGACGTGATATGACTTTCAAACTCTTTATCCTTTAAAAGTCAATTTCTCTCCTCTGTAGGAAATATAAGAAAAAAGTCCACAAAATTCACCACCCGTTGATTTAATTAAGGTAGTGAAAAAATTGTGATCGTGCTTCGACAGAAAATTATTCTGCATGATGTAAAATGAGAGCTGGAATGCATCACATTTACCACGACAGCTAATTATATTTCAAACAGGTTTTCACATTTACTGTTTTCACAATTCGAAAAAAATTAATTTTTCAATGAAAACTACGAATATATTCTGAAATTGTTCCGTTTGCATTAAATTAAATTTTCAGTAAGAAATTAATTCCGAGTTTTTCTAAGTTTCTGAAATCTTTATAACTTGTGTATTTCGCTCATCAGTCCTTTGAGACCTGTTCTGTTAGATGCTCGTATAGATGACTTAACGTGCTGATGTTAAATGTTAATTACAACACGTCTTGAAAATATTATGCCACTCACAGCGCTTTAGTCGTGCTTCTTCGTGGACAATATTTGATCGACTTGAAGCCCTCAGCTTCCTTATTCGAACGCCTATTGCTCGTCAATGTCCTTTATGGTAGAGAGAAGAATTACGTTATATTTTAACCTGATTACAAATACAAGTTTAACGAGTTATTTTTATCTTGTACAATAATTTTTTTTTGAACTATTGTATTTATTATTGTTTCTATAATTCCTAACGTAGCGTAAAAAATTGACAAACACAAGAAATCCCGTGTGGAAATTAAAATCTTGCCCCACTTACTCATTTGTAAATAACATTATTTATTCACCGGAAATCGCGTGGGTGATTCCCGGTCATTGTTACTGCACGAGAGGTGAATTAATCTGTATTAATGTAAGTGGCGCTTTAGACACGAAGGTTGCGAAATAATCCTCTACCTTGATTCTAAATTCTAGATCGAAGCCTCTCTACGAAAATGTGAATAATTAACGTACTTGAGACCTGAGTTACAATTTTACAGCGTTAATCAAGTATATTTTTCCACTCACAAGGTGAAATAGTTTTTACACAAACACTCAAATTTAGATACTAATCAAAGTCTTTTCTACTTATGTACAATAGGTTCGAAAGCTTTTGGACTTACTTCAATTCCGATAACCAGCCTTTTTAGACCCAAGGGAAATCGAGTAGTATAAAAGCTTACTCCCCCTTCCTTTACACAATAATTCTAATCGATTGCATTATTTAGGCTTTGTCGAAAAGTCTTCATAAAATCAAAATATTGAATAGCCCCATTTTTTATTTAAAGACTGCGCCTTTGAAAAGATTGATTTTTTCCATTAGAATAGCGCTCTGTACTCCGATGAATAATTCTCCATAATCTTCAATGTAAATTGCATGCAATGAAAATAGCTCACTGTTCACAGGTGTTCCTTAGCTTCAGTTAGTCTTAAAGAGCATAGAAGAATTCCAAGTCTGAAGAATAATAAGCTAGCTAGATTAAATTTGATATATACTAAATTGGAAATATTAAACAGAAGAAACAAAAAAGTACGGAGAAGATAGTAAATAGAAAGTTCAATCGATCATTCAATATCGAAAGATCCACTCTTGACATGATACTTCTGATATCAATTTGACACTATATTTCTTGATGCTATCTCAAGTGAATATAAGGTTCATCCATCATGACACAAGCAATCTTTCAGGATTGTAGGAAAGTCCACTAAGAGTTGCATTTACGGAATTTTCTTTCTATAAAACTAGAAGATTCATAAAATAATTTTTTTTATTTATTTGTTTAATTGAAATGCATTTTTATTGACCAGTTTTTATTTAAAGATTTAAACTGATTGAATCTATTTATTTATTATCCAACTTTATTTATTGCATAATCCCCTGGAGGCATCAGAGTATCTTAAAAGAATAATTGGACGTTCATCAGCTAGAAATCAGCAAATAAATTCGAATCTCATGGCTGAAAGGGGAGCATGCAGAAATTATTCTCTGAGGACAATATTATTAGTCCCTTCCCTCCAGTGTATTTTCACTGATAATTCCCCAGTATATTTTACCAATTTATTTCTACTACGAAAGATGTGAAATAAAATTATATGATTTACTTAAAAAAAATTTCTTAAATGTTATATTTTAAGAAAAGATTTTATAATTTGTATAAAATACTTTTATTTATCTAATATATGATAATCAGATTTAGATAAACATAAAAACGCTCTATAGAGCATATTTTTGTAAATTTACAAATTGGGAACAATCTTCCCGCGATTTATCCGCGACTCTATAATTACACGAGTTATTTGATTGAAATATATGTTTAACAGAAATAAGAATATAGAAAAAACATGATCTCAAAATAATAGCGTTCTGGACAAGTTATTTTCGCGAATAATTTAATCTAAATAAATCAAAGAATCTATTTAGATTTTACACATAAATTTCACAGAATAAAATTTATGACTATATGTCGGGATTTGCTACGTGATAAAGTAATTTTAGAGTTCATCACCCGTGAAAGTGTATGTGCAATACATATATTTGTTTTTGATAGCATACATATTCAGTGTATGTGAGTTAAATACATAGTTCACTGCTTTATATAGACTCAATGCACCTACAATCCCACATACTTTGACCTTATGTAACATGTACATAAAAGAGATGGTGTTCTGTTTGATGCTATGATACGTCGGGTGATAAATTGATATGCACTTGAAGCACTTGAGGAAAGCATTGTTTCGTATAAACACTATTTTTTTATGATTTCAATGATTTTTGAAAAATGTTGTTACTATTTTATCACAGGAAAAAAATTCAATTTTTTTTTTAGACAATTTGTTTATAGGCAATTTATTTGCAGACAATATATTGCTTTTGAAATATATTTTTTACCCGCGTGGAGAATTAAAGTAATTTCATCATCTTTAAAATTATCCTCAAACAAAATGTTTTTTTGTAGTTCTACTCCACCTTTTATGTATAAGATTACAATAGTTTTAATGAATTGAAATTTCACTATCATTATCAAATATGTCTTTTCTTACCTATTAATTACAAGTAGCGTAATTAGTAATAAAGGAAGCTGAGTTTGCAGCTTAATATCGAATTAATGTTGCGCCTGCTCCATGTATATTCTCCAGATTAATTATAGTTTCTGATGTACGCATTGTATTCAAATTACTAGAGATGGAGTTGAATTTCTCAAAACGTTAATTTAGTAACGTAATGGAGAAACTTTTAAATACCCATATTATCGGAAGTTTGCTACATACATTATAAAAATTGAATATTTCACTATAATTATAAAAAACAAAAAACCAAACGAAGAAACATTTTTCATCTTTAAAGAAACGAAAAAGTCTTATTTGTGGAATGTGATTTTCGGCAGAAGGATTTGCAACGTCTTTTATTCAAGACAAGAGGTCCGGCTAATTTGAAAGCCTTGTCGATATCTTTCACGGATCTAAGTTATTTCGAGAATCTTTATAAGGATTCGATATACTTCAGACGTTGTAGAGCGTATAAATAGGAAGAAAATAATTTCAAACGTTCTTTTCGTTCTCCAGAGAATTTACTGTTTTTGTACTCTATATATGAAGGAAACCCTCAGTATGAAATTTTTCCCTCGAAATTGCGGCACAAAATAACGGTAAAAAAATAACATAGAATGCTCCAAGATCTCTTAAAAACTGTGGTTTAGCTTTAAATTATTATTTTTACAAGCATTGATTGAAGGCGTGCAATTTAGCGACATTGTTCTATCGCAATTTTGATGTAGAGAGAATGAAAATGTGGCAGTGTATTCACGTCATTTAATAGATAATGTTAACAAGAACCCTCAATTATCGACTCCACGTGTAGTTGGTGGAAGATAAAGTCTACTTGTAGCACGCACATTAAGGCAGATTGTGCAATTTACTATGGGAGGGAAATAAAAACCAACGATTAGTTATTGAAAACACATAATTTGAATAATAAATTCGTAGTAATTATTATCCAGCATCGAGGAACGCATAATAAAAACCCTTACCAAGGGTCAAAGATCAAATAAAAATTTTTTGCCCCAGACAAGAAACCCCTAAAAATTAAGAAAATTAGAAAAAGAATCATAAGTATTGTTTATACATTTTTGGGTTAAATTGTTTGCTTTCAAGGCAAGCATTTAATGGTCGATATGTAAATTAAGTAGATAATACCCGCTTTAGTCAGCCGAGAACAAAGTACGTATAATGTATACGTGTACGTGACTTTCGTATCAACTTAGTGGAAACCTGGATACATTTTACTACTGACTTTATAATTAGATAACAAAATTCACTTCTGTATAATAATGATGTGATAATATTTAAAGATATCTCTTTTTGATTTCAGGTAAGTGCTGGCTGCTATACTCATATTCAATTCCAAAACCTTCAGGTATTTGAAAAATTGATTGGGTAAGTTGCTAAAAAGTATATGTTATAATTAGTGGAAAATTGAAAAATTTAAACTTGAGCCTTTATTGGTAAATTTTGAATATTTTCACGTTAGTAGAGCACTGTTTTACCGGAATCCTTAGGTTGATAACATACCGAGTGAGTGAAAACACTTTACCTCATGCTCTAGTCTGGAATTGAGTTAGACTGACATCTGTAGGAAAAGTAGAAAACTACAACTTATCTACTATTTTCTACTATTTTCATGATTTATCAAGTTATCTATTGTTGTGAAGTTACCAACTAAAAATATGTTTAAAATTAGTTTTTACTTCATTTTCGAAATTCCAATGCTTAAGAAATGATATTTACATAAGAAGCTACATTTTTAAAATAAGGGCTGTATTCAGTTTCTTTCGATATGAATAATTGATTGAAACAGTAATCGTGTATAATGGTTCTTGACCAACGAAGGGTAACTAGTGATCAATTTTTGACTCAATAGATCTCTGGGTTATCACTGAATTTGAAAAATTCTTTCCCCTGTGTCAAAGATATGTTTATTGGATTTGATGAAGCCGATTGAGCAAGCTCAACCCAAATTGTCTTGATCATGAATTTAGATATCATACCAAAAGCCAAAAATTTTGAATAAATTATACTGTTTTTGATCTTTTTTTCTTTTTTTAATATAGAATCTTTATTGAGTTATAATATAATGTGATAGTCAATTCACAATTTTCGGCAACTGGTACCTAGAGTGCAAAGTCAAAGCCATGACCTGATTTGTGCTGAGCTTGGACTTCATGCGACGCGAAAGAAGCTTTGCTGACGTAAAACGACCCTACGCAAGCTCAGTGTCAGCCAATCTGTTTTACTATCCCAACATCATAACTCCAAACATGCAAACCTGCAAAGTTCGGATGAGACCCCAAGTGGAATACAAACGACTGATTTTTTTTATAACATTTTTGGATAATGCGGAAACCTTGAATTATAGACTTCTTTGCCTATAGAAATTTTCAAGTTGGAGAACTATGTAAAAAAAGGTTAGAGGCAAAAAATAAACATGAGGTGATAATTTCAGGGCGCGAAAAATATTGACAGTTAAATTTTAACTCATTCAAATCATTTTTCATTTGCCTTAATGTAGATAAATTTTAAAAAATAGGCAAAACAATTATTTATGATATAATAACAGTATACATATTTTTGTATAAAATTTACTTTTGAATCCGAATTTTGGGGTTCCAAATGCGTAAGGGTGCATATATATGCTGGCCCCAAGCTACATACAAAAAAGCCCTTTTATCTTCAATATTTTGGAGATAATACTAAATTGTCTTGAAGTATTCTTACAGGGCATATGATATCATGAGGGCAATTTAGTTTTCCCAAGTTTACGGCCGCAATAATAAATATTTTGTGCTTAAATTAGGCCATTTATCTCGGTCTGCACGAAACTGAGGTAAATGGCCTCTGGTTTTATCAAAAAATTGATTGTTGCGAACGTAAAGTTGGGGAAACTTTTGCTCTTATGGTAATTACTACATGCCCTTAACTTGATTTCTGTTTTACATATAAATGAAGTTAACTTTCATATTGTTTTAAGGGGAAATCTAATATCAGAAACTTTATAAATTCGTGTGCTTACTTCCACCTATATATGACGCTGTACTTTATCAAACGTGATAAAACTTTACTCGTGAAACATATTATCTAAGATTACTCCTTGGAGCTAGACAGTCAGAACTTGGAAGAAACTCCGTGACAAAGGGTGTATTTCTTCAAGCGTAAACGCCTTGTATCGTTGAACGTCGAAAGTCCTCTTGGATAAAATGTATGATCAAGTTCGTTTAATTGATAGGATACTGGAAGTCGTAATGATCAGGACTCAATCTTTCATCTTCTTGATAAAGTCAATAAAATAAACGAGACTCGAAGTATAAGAAAAACTATTAATGTCTTTAATACCATTAATATGCGCATTTATAAATTTAGAAATATTCTTATTTAAGCGTCAATGTTATTCACGATTTTACTCGAAATTTAAGCCAACATCAACGACTGACTCATAAAGCTGAAAATTATCGGACAGAATTCACTTATTGAACTAAAGCCAAGTTGAGTATTTTATAACCAAATAAATAAAAAAAAAAAAATACTAATCTGAAGATTAAAACTGAAGTTTAGGGTAAGAAAGGGATAATTACGTTAAAGTTTTCGTATTCTAATTAAAATTTCCGTTTACTTGCACTAGGTAGTTAAGGAGCCTTATAAAAGTCGTTAGACTAGAAGGAAACTCGCTATTATTACAGTTTCATAGTTTCGAAAACTCAATTCTGCCCTATAAATTGGCTTTTGTGGTGCGCGGATAGTTCAGAATTTCAAAGTAACTCCTGCGTCTTCAACATCATAAAGATCTTCTATCTATTAGAATTCGATGGTTTCGAAATACTAGCTTTTGAATCGGTTATTTTGTTTTTGTTCTCGTCTTCGCTTCTCGTAGTTTCCTCTCATCATATATAAATTATTATTTGAAATAGTTCTGGAACAAAGCCACTGTTTCTCATTTTGAGGAATTCGTCAAAAGTTCAAGGACTTTTTAAGTGACGGAAAATAGAAGAGTATACAAACTATTCACTGTGCATTTTCAGAGCAATTAAGTATATTTAAAACAATTATACTTCAATTTTGCTAAAAAAAAATAAATATAATGGAAATGGAGGTAGTAAAGATATAAACGAAAGTTAGACAAAAGTGTAATAATATTTATTTCATATTCTGTCAAAAATTTGTATAACTCTAGCGTAAAGTACGAAAGTGATGCATTTGATGATAGGTATGTATGACAAATTCTTAAATTATATCTACATCTACAATATAATGATTCGAGACGTGAGCTGCAACATTCGAGGATCTTATTACTAATTTTTTTTACATGGAGCACATTCAAAATTTAATCAACAAACCAACAAGAATTTAAAAATGTCTTGTCGCAGAAATCTACTTGCTAGTAGATTTACATAACATGTTCCTAAAAAGAAAACTTCTTGGAGGGAGCTGAGTATGAGTAACCGGAACCAGACGAACTTTGATGTGCATTCACCGAGAGACCAGATCCAAAAGAGGAACTTGAACTAGGGCTGGAATATGATCCAGAATTAATGCCGGAATAGGAACCGAGTCCTGAGTAAGATCCAGAGTTGATTCCTGAGTAGGAACCGGAACCGTGTCCAGAGTAAGATCCGGAACCGAGTCCAGAGTAAGAACCGGAACCGAGTCCAGAGTAAGATCCAGAGTTGACTCCTGAGTAGGAAGCGGAACCGAGTCCAGAGTAAGAATTGGAACCAAGTCCAGAGTAAGATCCGGAACCAAGTCCAGAGTAATATCCGGAACCGAGTCCAGAGTAAGATCCGGAACCGAGTCCAGAATATGATCCAGAATAGGAGTTGGCATAGGCACTGGCTGCGGCTGATGAGAGTCCAGATCCAATATTCAAAGAGGGGGCGGCGTAGCCCACATTCACTGGAATTGGGACATGTCGGATCACTTCAACAGGGACAGGCACAGGCTCGCGCACTGCAATTGGAACTGGATGTGGAACTCTAACTGCAACTGGTTGAGGAACTGGCACTGGGTAAGGACGATCAACTTTGACAGGAACATGTCGAGTGACCTCTACTGGAACTGGATGAGGTACTTCAACCGGATATGGGCGATCGACGCTTACTGGATAAGGTTCTGGATAAGCTACTGCTCGAGTTACTTCAACTGGATAAGGCTGAGGAACTGGAACTGGAACTTGCACTACTTTGTTAATTGTGACCCCAGTTATTCTCTCTGTTCTTCCTAATCCATAATCGGATAGATCGAGACCGGAACTTCCAAAACTCTGAGAGGGACCACCGAAACTGTAACCGGAAGCATAACCCGAGCCCAAACTCAGACCAGAATTCAAGCTTGTGGCGTAGGAACCCAAACCCACACCACTGGCGTAACCAGAGGATCCAGAATATCTTGAATATCCAGAGAATCCAGAGTAACCGAGTCCAGTGGCTCCAGCAAGACCTCGCTTTTCAGTTTTCTTTGAGCCAGACCCAAGGGCACTTGTAGCGAGCAAACAAATCTGAAAAAAGAAATCAAGGAATTAATATTTTTCTTGAAAGGAGAGCCAATACTGAGACTGGTTCAGAAATATGGACTGACATAGTTTATTATCTCTTTCATACTCGCATTCCATTCGAATTTTTAATCGGTTTTTCATTTTTATTTTATATAATCATCAGTTTAAAACTTGACAATCTAAATGAAACATTCTGATATTTATTGGGCTAAATTCTATGACGTTTCTTTTAGTATTTACTGTTTCAATCGATTATAAAATACATTTAAAGTTTCTTAGTATAATTAGAACATTATTCCGAAATCAATTAATATTAATTAATTATATTAATATTAATATACAGAAGGAATAAAATTTTCAATTACAGAGAGATACCCGAGTCGAAATTTAACCTTTTTAAACTCTCTATTAAAATTTTAAATTATCTAAAGTTAGAAGCTTTACTAGGATTACTACTAATTTTAGTAAGGATAACTAAATCAATAAATAAGCCTTACTAATTCAGATCTATAGAGTATTTTCAGACATAACAAAAATAAACTTTAGAATGAATGTTCGATTAATAGATAAACAATGTTCTATAAATGTTGCTAACTGATTTATTTAATCTTTTGAAGCTTATTGTAAGCTTTTTATATAATAGAACTGCATTTCTATACAAGAAGAATAATAATTGACACATTCTTAGGGTAAATATTTAGTGACTGTACATTGTGTGCAAGCATGATTATAAAAAATCACGCTTATTAATACTTACTAATAAGAAGGTCCTCATGATTCCTGCAGGAGCGTTAACTTACAAGTGTCATCATTTTAACCACTCGCAGTTTTTATATATGATCTTGACGTACTTTCACTGTAAGGACAGCACACACCCAACTAGATTATTTTCTCCTGATTCTGCACCCAACCTATCCAATTCGCACCTGACGTAAATACGATCTGTCATGAGAAAGGAGATAAAATTTTAAGGAATAAAATTTCTTTATGATCTTCATTTAGATATAATAGATATCGCCTGTCTGTGAAAGACAAGATCTGAATGCTATATAAAAATAATCGAATATATCTGCGCTCTTGAATAAAATTAAAAACTTTCCCTGGAGTGTCAATTAAAATCATGACTTCTCATATGGATCTTTTTTTTTTACACTTCTTCGTAAAAAAAAAAAAAACTTCAGACGTCAAGGTTTTATTTCATAATCATTTTTGAACAAAAGAAATTTGCCAAGATTTTTATCTAATGATGTAACTCGATTATGAATTTTATTATACTATTAGAGATACGCTGAAATTAATAAAAAAAATTGAGACAATCTTCAGTATAAAACTTCAAGTACCCGAGGCTTAAAAGTATGTCTGTAAATTTGCGAAACAACTAGTCAGGTGAAAGGGTTAAAAACTTAGGGTTGTTATATATGTAATGATGATAATTTTGGCATTCATCGTCCTAACATTAATGAGATCTCATTAAAAAATTTAAACTGGTTTCCAATTGAAATGTAGGACAATCCACATGGAAAAAGACAAAAATATTTCGTAATACAGTTTCGTAACGACACACCGATATAAAAATGGCATGTGCATTACACCGAATACTGACGTAACATTTCTCCTTGTCGAAAATTGTTTACCTATAAAGTGGAATATATATTGCCGCTCAGCACCCCGGGCTATAACGATCCAAAGTGTGAAAGATCTCAAATTGAATCTGCACCACCTGGAAAAAAATAAAACGTAACTGACAACTTCATTTATTTTGTATAGTAAATTTTTTATTTTAAAGTATATTTAAATAAAGTATATTTAATAAAGATTGGGGAATCTGGCCCCGATCGGGTCCAGATCGGGGGATTTCAGACCGGGGATGAAACACACGGCCCGACCAGGCCCAGACCTGGCCAAACCTGGCTCGATCGGGCCGGGAGTTTCATCATCGATCTGGGCTAGGTTTGGAAATTTCTACACGGGAAAAGGTGCTTAATAGAATCATTATTTCAAAGTTGACACTTTCTACAATTTCTTTTACGTCTGTATCCAGTTCATGCAAACTAGATAATTAAAAATTCGATTAAAATTTGAAAGGACAGGCATAAAGTGATATATTTGCATACAATTACTATTTGAATAGATAAATCTAATACCAAATGAATTTAATCAGATAAAAATAATTTCTGTAACAGTAAAAACTTATTGATGCAAAGTGCAGGCACTGTCATAAATAATATATCTCAATATCCGTGATATATACGATTTAAAAATAAACCTTGAGGAATGGATTTCAATTCATTTGATATAAACGGGGAAAAAAGAAAAGAATTTTTGTAAAGAACTACGGAAGTTTAAAGCATAGCATTTGAATTTATAGCATCATTTCGTACTTTAACAGCCATCCATAATTTATGTAGTGCTTTCATAATCAATAGGAGTCTATTTTACTGAATCTTTTGAAGAATTCTCTCCTGGAAATAAATCTCCTTACGAATTATCAAAATCGTACCTTTCACAAATCATTTTGCTAATTTTCTAAAAGTTTCGTCATGCACCTTGCCTACATTCACTAAATTTCAGTAATACTAAAATCTAGTTATTACATTGTAGAACAAATTTGAGTTTGTAATTCAGTTATAAATTAAATTACATATAGTTAGCAAATAAAGTATAAATTCAGCTTGGCTTGAAACTCAAAATTCATAAAATTTTAAAATTCAAGTTCTATAAATACAGAGAGATTTTTATGTTAAAGAGATAAGCAATGTTTACATTAGTCGTTTATCATTTATTCAGTGAAAAATTGCCACGATATCGGGAAAATCGAACATCACACAAAGTGTGAACGTTATTCAGATTTACGAACGTCATATTTCGATATAGCTCAGTTGTAGATATTGTTCTCCGATAAACAACAGACCATGTTGATGACCGATGTAAACGATAAAGCATCAATCAGTGTCGGTAACGATGGTTATCGATAGCACTAATTTCACAAGTCTCAAAGCACCTTCATTAGGGTGATATGTCCACGATACTTTGATATACGACAAATTACTTGTCGTTAAGGAGATTAATGACGTAATAAAGTCACTTCCGATTGATTTAAATTAATTGATCTGAATGTCGAATAAAAACTTTATTTCTGATGGTTGCGAAAACCTCTTTACTTTCTCCCGATTAGAGTAGCATCTGTAAGAATGTTATACACTTCATATTATGCGTAAAAATTTGCATACGTGTGCGGTTCTTCGCTCCTCATGAATAGCGAAATTTCAAGACAGTTTAAGTATAAGTATAACATATATATAATACAAATTACAAGTATCTTTCCTAATACTTCGAGAAAATGCTTTGTCATTAAATTTGTATAACGAAAATGTACCGAATAAATCAAGTGACGCTTCAATAATACCTTCGAAAATTTTAATAGAAAGCATCATTGCTCAATAAGTTACGAGTTTGTGGATTAACATAAGAGTAATTTATTGTGACCTACTTTCAAACCCGAGAGAGTGTACATATTGTTTTTAGTACATAACTCATTACTGAGATTCCCTTAAATTGAAGCTAAAAATAAACATTTGTTTCTTCTCTACGGTTCATTGAACTAAAAAAGCCAAAAAGGAGGTATTTTGTATTTTTAAATCTTTGTAATCTGCGGAATTTAATACTAATAATTAATTAGTATTTTATTTAATATTAATTAATTAATATTTAAATATCGAGATGTTTCATAAAAAACGTGTTTCGATTTGTCCTCATTGTTTTCGGTTTTTTTCATTTATATAAATAATCGGCCTTTTCAAGACTAGAACAGTTTTGAATGTTCTCCATTTTCTTTGTTATGCCACATTGTTCCTTTATCTATTATCTAATCGACGCTCTTCATCGATCCATTAGATTTTCTGTTCTTTTCTCTCCATTTTGAATGATGGACATTTGTGCTTTTCACTTCGGGATTCGAAATGAAAGTCCATTACCACCAAACAGCAATTTGATAAAATAAATGTCTTCTGTTCGGTGTGCCAATTGTGCGGTATGTATTATTTCGATTCACAATGGAAGGATACATTCAGTTCCTATCGCACTTGGCGAAATCCGCGGAAAGTGGTTCGATACCGATTGTAATAAATAATAAACGAGGAAGAGGGATTTGCTGATCTTTCATTGCCTCAGGCTCTCGTTGATCTATGGAATTTTTTCTGAATTATAGTTGGAAACTGACAAAAAGTCCAGCTGACGTTTATGCGACAATGAATTACAGTCTAGTCTTCATATTTATTTAATAATATATCTCATTCTTCTCAGCAGTCAACTAAAATTTTCTTTTTTCTGTGTCTACTCGGAATTTTCAGGATAATGGAGATTTAAAAAAAAAAGATTTTTTTCTGGGTCATAAATCCTATCTTTCTCTTCCCTTTTTCTTAATTTATTGGTAAATTCAGATTAATACACTTTTTAGATACCTTAATAAACGTTTAATTTCTTATACTGCAGTAAGAAATTAATTAAGATTTGTGGAATTTTCGTTTAACGAAAATGTATTACGAAGAGCAAATTTCATCACACTCTACAGTGTACATACTTCATAAATGAATATGTATGTTTGAGAGCACGTTATGTAATATTACGCATCATTGTAATCTTGCTGTGAGCCGGTGAGTAATATCAGGTTTGATAGTGCTCATAACTTTCATCTTGAAACGTGTCCACTAATATACACATATATGATTATTTCGGAAATGTAATTATTAGACTATTCCTTTGACGTACTGAATTTTATATTATCCACTTTAAAATTTTAATACAAGCTCCAAGCAGACCCTAATTCCTTTTTAGATCTTATGTTTCTACTCAGCTTTAGTTCCTAATTTGACTTTAAAATTACTTGAAATATTCTGAAATTCATTTATAAACTTTGAAACTTTTTAACTCCCATTAAATTTTGATACATATTATATGTCGTTTAGATATCTCTTTTAGAGTGCAAAGGGGAATTGGGGAATGTTATGTCAGAATATTTGTGAATATTTAGGAATACGTCAGAATATCTGGGGATATTGATAGAATATATAGGATATTATTATTTAAATATTATTATTTAAAATACTGTTCTAAAGTTCAAAATTTTGTGTAGTGAAGTCGCATACGTTCCTCTGTTGTTTATTGAAAAGCTTTAACCTTAGCCAATTTCCAGCGCATTAGCACAACTCTTCGTGTCAAAACCGCGTTAAT
Organism: Synergus itoensis; assembly: GCA_904066005.1. Classification (NCBI taxonomy): domain Eukaryota; kingdom Metazoa; phylum Arthropoda; class Insecta; order Hymenoptera; family Cynipidae; genus Synergus; species Synergus itoensis. Next base: position 190,078 of record CAJFCP010000179.1, read on the forward strand.
ATATAAAACCTTAAATTATGCCACGTGCTTTATCGGGCTCCAAATTCCGGAATTTAAAGTTGTCATTTTCTTCTGTAGCGATTCTCTGTTTTTTATGTGAAACCATGAAATAAGAATGTCACTTGTGAAGATTCCTAGCAGTACAGGATCAAGTTCTTTGTCCCTAAAACGCTTGTTTTCCAAAGCATCGTGTTTTGAATCTGATGCCGATTATGAGACTTCTAGTGAAGGTCACTTGTATCCTGGACCGGAAACTCGTCCGTCTCAATGCAGAACACGCGAATCCGGTGCAGTGGTTAACGACGATATATCCATTATGACGGAAGTTTCTACGGAACTTAGGTTAGAGGTAGTCGGAAACACCAAGAACAACGAGAATAGTGGAAAAGCACAGGAGACTGTTCAACCGGAAGTTGAAATTAAACTTCATCCTATTCCAGAAACGGATCAATTAGTTTCATTGGTTTTGGAACCAATATTCTCTTCTGAACTTAAGGGAAGTTGCGGGTTGTTTCTTTCGGATTCTCGGCAAACTTTACAGTCAGTGGAAACTAAATCTAATTTAGTTTTGACCTCAGGACATAATTCGTCAACAGATCTTCAAAGTGTTTACACAGAAAAGAGGTTCCACTCAGGTACCTGTTCTCATTCAATTGAAGCGGACTCTGTTTGTAAATTCGAGCAAAATAGATTCGGATTTGTTGAACAAGATGAAAGACCTAAAAGTGGAGATAAAAATATGGATCTTCTTAAAAATCTCGAAGTCCCGATTGCTATAGGTAAATGAGAGGTCCGTACTCGTAGATAATAATTGATAAATTTTATTAAATTCATTCATTTGTGTAAAAGATAAAGTTTAAGGTAAAAGTAAAGTTTTTAATTTTTAAAATAGATCCAGTATCCCAGTAAATCTCAATGTACAATAAATATTTTATATTTTTTCAGAGATTAATCCTGAATCTCCACCTAATTTAATTCAGTTGAAACATGAGAAACCAAGTGGTAGTTATGATTTAAAGAAAAAACTTGTAAAGAAGTCGCAAATTATGTCCCAGATTGACAACGGTTTTGCACCACTACGAGACGAAATGAATAAAATTTTCAACCAAGTGCGAGACTTAAAAGAAATGGCTCTCGACTTTGACACCAACTATAATAATGTATTAGGAATTTCAAATGCAGTTCGCTCAACTTCATTCTTACCATCACTTCATAATACTTGCTCTGCGGAATATGAATTAGATAGTAATTTCTATCGCAATAGAAACAATTGCATTTCCAAAACTTTCCGACCTTCTCAAGAAAGACTTTGGTTCAATGAAAATTTGTCTCCTCATTCCATTAGATGTGAAAATTATCCTCGTTTTCACAAAAAAATTTCACCAAGGGATTTTGAAAACTGCCCTCATGATTACCTAAAGAACAGGGTAATTACTCTACAAAATTCGCATCTTCAGGAATCCTTTGTTTCGAACAGTTTATGTAATTTTCATGGGCATCGAGCTCCTCGTGTTGCAGACAATTCACGACACATTAGTTTAAGCGATTTCCCTGTAGTGCATCAGAATTTGCATTCCTTTCATGCAAATGTCCTGCCAATGAATTCGGAAAATTTGCATCGGCATTGCAGAAGCACAATACCCACTGCTTTTGAAACTTCAGATTCGAAAATACACACGGCAAGCAAGACAGTTTCGATTCGAAGTAGTCATTGCGTTGCCGATATTGGAAAACAAGCAAGGATCTGTCACTCTGGACATCAAAATTTCGAAAGTAGAAAAGAATCACAAGAAAATGTTTCAAAGGCTGAAAAGAGAAGTAAAAAGCCAAACTCAAGGGAATCACCGAGGAATCGAACAAAACACTTCTCTGGACGTCGACGCTGTAAACGACATTGTTCCAATTTGCATCGTCAGGTAGATAATAAAGTGTCATCTGCAGATAATTCAATGAATGAACGCAATCCTTCAAAATTAATAAATATCTCAATGAACTTGGAAAATCTACCATTGTCGAAGAATTGTGATACAAGCAAGGAAACCTTATCTCGCCTTGGAGGGCTTTCGCAATTAATTACGGAGCTCACTCTCATTACGAAAGAATTCGTGCACATTGAAAAATCCGGTAAGCAGCTGAAATCAGATCTGGAATTCGTAGAAGTTCCAAGTTCCCATTCCGGAAATACTATTAAGTCGGAAATAAAATGTTCGACAAAGTATTCTGATGACAAAGAGGAATTGGAATTGAGTAACTGTGTGAAGCCCAGTGTTGAAAAAGTAGTAGCAACCGAATCATTTCAGCAACAAACATCAACATCTGATCTTGCTCGGAAGAAGAGTTCTTCTATTCTTAGTTATTGTAGTCATATTAGCAGACCTCACACAGGATATGAAGGACCCGTTCAAGTCCTTGAGCACAACTACCACAACAAAGCCTGCAATACAGAAAATATCGACGAAGAAGAATATCGTAAGAAAGATATAATAAATCCTGAAACCAGTAGAATAAAGAAACCTGCATTAAGTACAATGGAAGATATTATGAAGGAGTCCCTGACTGAAATAATAAAGACTGGAGTATATGAGAAAGGTAGTCGGAAATCAATTTCCAATCAGCATTTAAAGATGAGCATTCCCAAGACGCATGAGAGAATCACAATTGTACCGATAATTTTTAGTTCGGGTATGCCTGAATCTCAAAATGAAAACTTTGATTTTACAAGTTCTCAGAGAGGCGGAAATGATGATAAAAAAAGAATACCACTGAATCCTGATAGTGAAGGCAGATCTGCATCAGACAGCGATTTTTCATTGTCTACACAAGCAGAATCTTTAGCAACGGTGATAACGCATTTGGCACAAAAATGCGCTTTCATCAGAGACAGCAGAAGCAGTATCAATAATGGAATGATTTTGAATAGTGAAAGCAGCTCGTATTCTTTTTCAAAGCCCTTGGGCTCACCAACTAAGATTGAAAGAAGTACAAAAGCCAGTAATGAGTCAAAGACGATGAAAACGTCTTCCAGAAGTTCAATGAGTTATCAAACCTCTCTAAATCCTGTTCGAAATTCTGTTTCTGTCAGGAGGATTCGGGGGATTAGAACTTCTCCCGAGGATTTTATGTACGAGTGATCGTTTTGCTTCCGAACTTTGTTTGATACCTTTTTTCTCATTTGGTATGATGAGCCAATTGGACTTGGAATAAAAGTATTTCTTCTACTTAGAAACAGTTTTTATTTCACTTAGGAGTGTTTAATCTTACATATAATAATCTTATACTAAATCCGTTCATTTGTTCGCAGTGATGCTTATGTTCTATTAAAAAAAGATTTAAAATTTGATCGGCGATAATTAGTAGACGCCCTGTAAAACTTAGTAATGATTAGTCTAATCCTCTTATCTAAAAATACTATTCAGAAGCTTCATAAGAAAGAGTGAACGCATTTGTTAAAATTGAAAAATCTTTCTAAATCAAATTTCGGGTCTGCAGAGGTCATCGAAATTTGATGGAGAAAGCTTGCAGAATTAGAACAAAAGTTAACTGAAGGTACTCTCGAGTTCGTTCTCTACAGTAAAAGGTTTCTCCCATTTCAACGAACATCAGAATAATGAAAAGTGCTGTGAGCTGAAAAGGTTTCCTTAAATATAGTATGTACTTCAAAAATTGACCTCTTTCATCGAGTTCTAAAAAGAATTTCGTAATATCTGTTATGTTAGTGACGTAAACGCGAATACAACATGGCAACTGGTCATGGAGATAAGACTGAAGATGCAAATGCATCAAACCTGTTTGGTAGAAATATATGACATATGACTATAATATCTTTCTAATCGCCAAATCGCAGTCAGTAAAGCCGATCAATTTTAATGGATAATATATATTGAATTTTATATATGTTGAGGAGCTATTTACATATAAATGAACTGAAAATTAGATTTTCCAGAAAGGGGAATAATTAATTTAGTACGTGTATAAATGTATACACGTTTTCTGCGTGATACCAAGCGAAACGTATAATTTTCTCAAGAGATATGATTAATGTGAAGGTGGCTTTCAAACCAGTTATTTACAAAGTACATCTGACCTAATAGAATGTGACTCGTGTCACTTGCAAAACTGTAAGCACATTATACAGGTGTGAAATAGGATTATGTTGCAGAATCTCTATAAACGAAATTTCGGAAAAATTTGTGCTTTTCAGAATATTGTAGCAATTCTAGGGAAATATGATGAACCTTAATATAACTGTTTCGGTCTGAAAATAGTTTTCTGGAAGTGAAATCTTGTGATTTGTCACGCTGTCATTTTTCGAGGTTTAAACTCAGTATTTATGAAAATAGGAAGTATAACAGAGGTTGTTTGTTGATATTATGCAGTGCGAAATTTTGGAAGAAGAATTTTGGCAGCGGTGAATCATTATTAACTATTATACGTCCTCGTGTGAGTGAAACGGGCCGGAGCTGGATTTTTCTTGTGCTCAGGAGATGAATTGAAAAAAGAATATTCACGATGAAATGTAGTTCATTATTGAATCACAAATGGTTACATTATTCCAAAATGAATTTCCTTTCTCTTCATCAATTTCTATTCTTGCTCCACATTCTCGAGAGTTAAGGTATCGCTGAAACTTTAGCATTAAATCTCCAAGGAATTCTCGTTAGTTATCTATCCAAGAAGCTCATTATATTTGTAGTATGAAGGATTTAAAGAGAGATAATTCACTTAAATTGACAGAAAATCCAGACATTTATCATGTTCCAGAATTGTTAAATCCTTGAATTTGACTAATTTTACAAATACTTTTAAACGAAGTTCAACTTTTCAGTTGTAAGAATCATTTCTGATGTATGCAAATAAGAACAACCTGTCCAATGCTAACTTGTAAATTCAATTGATGCTTGACACTTTAAACTCTGTGGTCGATGGACATTTCGTTGGCAGCATTCCATGTGGTATGTTCTAACTACAGCAATAGCTCGTGCCATATTTACAGTTTCAAACTATGAATTAAGTTGTTGCTTTCTCATGGTTCTATAAATTTGACATTTATACAGTGTAAACATTTGCTACAAAGAATAAGTCTTGCATGCAAAACAGTTAATGAAATTTTCCGATATAGGACTGTCAACAATGCAATTGAAACTTAATATTATCACATGTTACGTCTCACTTGAATATTTACTATTTTACAAATAAATTTCAATATTCTATATCTCTTCTAAAATTTGCATTAATCAAAGAATGTCTTTTTTGAATTAGTAGCCAAGTTTCTTCGTCCAATTTAATCTTCGTTCAATTAAATATTACGTTTTTTTATGCTTATTTTTAAGTAGTACTTGTGCAAATATATTATTTCGAAACAAACTGGTAATGTGATAATGTTAATTGCGTTTGTATTTACAATGGTAGAATTGTCGTCCAGAGCGGAAATGTTCGCGTTTGAAAAACTGGGTTGCGATATGTCGATCCGGTTAACGCAAGTCAAATGAAAATTTCCAAGATAAGCTATTTTCTTCATTGTTCCTAAATTGGTTATGAATATGTATTAAACAGGTAATAAGGTCTATTAAGTGTGTTTTTATGTTCAGTAGTTATTAAAATTGTTGATAAAAAAATTGACGCGCTGCAAAATTTTATTCACTCTAGTGGTTCCTAAAAATAGACAACGTGCGCGATTTTATTTCGAAATTCCAGTCAGACGCGGAAACGATTTGCTAAATATCACCCTGTATATAACACCAACAAGACGTGCATCACGATCTTGCGAAATTTAAGTTAGGACTCAAAATACGAGTGCTAAGACTACGCGTAGTCTATGAAAAACAGTTGACCTCCCAATTTCCAAAATTGCGAGATTAACAAGCTGCCAGCGAGACGAATAGCTGAAACTGGGCCGTTCTGACGTACATAGTGTGCTCACTATTTCACAGGTAGATATGTCAGAATTTGGCAAAATGCGCAGGAAGACGTTATGGCAGCCATGATTAAGTATCACTTGAAATTAATGAGAAAGGATCGTCCAATTGACCTGATTTAGAGTCGAATCATCAAAATATCATCGACGAAACAAATTTTCATTAACTTCTCGTTAATTAGGCTAAACTTTCTGAAAGTGTCAAAACAAACAATTTATTGCTTCGGAAAGTAGTGCTTTAGAACTTACAATATTATTATCCAACATATGTCGCGAATTCTTTGGATACTTCGTAACGAGCTCAATATATTTACTAAAGTTAATAAGTAATATTTGTATATTAACAAAGTATTTTTTTTTAATATAGAATTTTGAATTAAAATTAAGCTTATATGCCTACAATGAATGAAACGTAGTCACTGAAGTTTTGTCACACAGACGTCATATGACAAGGAGAATGTTAATATTTATTCCTAGTTCGCTAATTTTTACTCGTTATGCAAATTCTTTAAAACTACCTTCCGTATAAATTATCAAAGTCTGCTGCGAAGTCTTTGCGAGGTACATGGAGGTACAAGTGCGAAAAATACACATTGTACACAAAAAGAATGCGCGAACAACATTGCGCAAAGAGAAACGATATATTTATATATATATATATATATATATATATATATATATAAATATAGGAAATATAATGAACCGACAATGTACGTCGCCTAATTTTATCGGCGTGCTAGCAATTAATAACGTGGCAGCAGCACTTTGTCGAAGTGATAATTTTGCTTCCGCTCAAACTTTTTTAATTTTTAAAAATAAATCAATCCAACGCTGATTTGAATATACATATATTTATATGATGAATGTTGCCAAAGGAATGTTTTATTACGTCAGTGCGGTGCGCCTCATGTTTTCATTTATAAGCACTGGATTTCCTGCACATATGTAATGAGCACTTATCGATGGGAGATTATAATAATTTTGAATTTAACAAATGCAATTATAAAATGTAATAATATTCGAAAATATTCATTTTAATTTTAATTTTATATTTATATTCATATCTGAGAACATTTTCTTCTACTGATTCTTTTAACTGCATTTAATTTTAATTTCCAGCAATATTATAAAATAATAGGTCAGTAATATAGGAATATAGAAAAAAAAATGAGAGCCTTCTTTTATTTTTATAGATCAATTCAAATATTGATTTTGAACCGCTCATTAATATATGTTTTTCTCTGCATTCTTACTGCTTTTTTCAAATGTATAATCGAACTCGAACTTGACCTAGATTTATAAAAAAGTCAACCTTTCTGCAAATCGATGGTGAAAGCCTACATCCTACACATTTTAGTGCCTGGGTCAAGTTGTGAGGATTTGTAAATTTGGAATGGTCCTTTCTATTTTCAACAATAAAATTAGCTTTTTGGTTTGATCACTAAATAATGGGGCGTGCAGATCCAGTTTGAAAAATGTTATATGCTATATATATGTGTGTATGTCATGTTCCATTAACTACAACGTCATCCTGGATCACCTAAATCAAGACCATAAAAAAATATTAAAGTCGATGAAATACTTTTTAGATTTATAAATCACAATCTACAAATTTCTACTTATAATTACACCTTGATGATGTAATTTCGTCTAAATTTGGCTTAGTTTTTTTTTTTACATCAAGGGGCTAAAAAGTGATTTCTTTTTCATTTGCTTCCACGAGTGTGACCTAGTCAATGCACTTCTGCAATGTATCCGGCTTATCGGTTTGCTATAACGATAAGACTTGCAGTCATAAAATGACGCAGATGCATTCTTGCTTGTGTTCGACTAAATAGAATGTGGTCTCGTAGGTCGTGTAAGTTTCACCATCTGAAGCTTTTTTTTTTTGTTTCATGAACATTCATGTGTTTTTGGTCAAATAAATGTAAATATAGAGAGATTTTTCCTATTTTCAGTGAATGCTGATAAGACAATATGGACCTGTAAATGTATTCTCTCAATTTTTCTATGCGTCATAAACATAATTCGAGACACAGTGAAACAATGCAATTCTCGTACAAAGCATAGTAAATATCAAATTATGTTAACTCTCTTAGTAGCAGTAACGTCTGGCTTGAGTGACCACTGACCTGTTTCCAGCCAGCATCTGAACTATCTGGAACCTGCCAGACCTACCAGACACTTTATTTTTCTTCCGGGGAATTGTACCTTTTAGATAAGAAACTTTTCATTTTCACGAAATATATATGTTGTTCATTTTCGCGAGCCGTAAATCCTGGAGATATTTAAGTACTTTTCGTATTTTTGATTGATGACTAAATTATTACAATTATATAATTGTAGACCTTATGTGACCTTAATATTATTTTCTATTTTCTATTCGGTTTAAGAAATATCCTAGTATATTTTAGATATTTTAAGAGAAGAGACATTTCTATTTGACAAAAACACGTTTCAGATGTCGCTGCCGCCTAGTCTGGTGACGTCTGAAAAATCTCAAAGTCATTTAGATTGACAAGCTTTACGACTTTTAAGATATTTTTCAAATTATTATTTTTAAGAAATTTTTACAAAGTAAAAACAAACAACATTTTACAAAGTAATTTCACATCTGTCGATTCATATATGGAATAACCGACATGTTACTACATAATTCAATATAAATATGAAAAAGTTATAAATATACTCCTGAAATCTCGACAAAACCCTTAAAATTTCTGAAAATTTTTCAAAACTTAATGTAATCGAATGTACTTGCCTTAAAATTGAAAAAAATATTTTTTTGTATTTGAATATTAATAACTGTCCATGCAATATTTTCCGCGCGCTAATATAATCTTTGTTAGCTATTAAAAATAATATTCGTCTCTATACTGCTGATTTTCATTAATTTTTAACAGCGTTATTCACGGATTTATTAGAGCTTACTTTTTATTTTTCGTCATAAATAAGCTTTTATTTTGCAATATTTGTCCCGTAACCTTATTTTTATTAATATGTAGGAAGAGGTTGAATTCTTTTATAAACCTGAGTTATTTAATTAAAGCAAAGGAATAGAATATTTCTAATAAAATAAGAATTTTCTGCTTAGTCGTCCTTCAAGTCAGTAAACATGATTTTATTTATCAATCTGTATTTGTAATATTTCCCAATTTCATCTGATTGTTCGGCGTGGTCGTTTTTATTGGGGTCTCTGTTGATCTGACCTTTTGTCAGTCCATGGAAGAATCCTGTCGACCCGTGTTGTTAAACAGTGGCTTGCCCGAAGTCTCTACCTTGTCCTTCAGTTCGTATTTGATTCTCGCTTGAAGAGGTCGTCGGAAAGCCAAAGTCAATTTTATTCTATTCTCCATTTGTGTGATATGTGAAAAGGGATGAGCGAAAACTGATGAGTGAAAAGTGATGAATGATAAGTGATTTATGTTTACAAGTTTATTGTGTGAGTGATTTGTGCAACATAATTAACTCGAAGGTCGAGGACTCGGATCGATATTATAAAGGTACATTAAAATATAAAACTCCCTTAAAAATAATTTTTTATACCCTCAAAACTGATTTTCGACTTTTTCATTTACAACAACTAAAATTTTTCCTTTTTTTTGTTTCAGGTAAGTTCAGCCAGTTTTCTGGGTTCCAAAGGGTTCAGTGAGTAGAAGAAAATATTCTCAGCAAAGAAATGCGTATTTAATATTGTTATCTATGTACTATTTATGCGTAACCATCGGAAATATCGATGTTTTTCTTGCGATGATCGATGTTTTACTTTCGATCCATCGATTCAAACATCGATGTTTTCTTTACAATGGTTAACAAATTTTCAAATTAGCTATCCATTTTGAAAAATGTTTTTTTCTTGAATATTATTTCATTTCCTGTTTGGAAAACGTAATAATTTGAATAGATTGGTTGAGAATCAACCACTAATATATTATATTTATAATTTCATATGTATATTGATTATATTTTTATATATTATTTTGTATTTTGTTATTTTTAAATTATCGATGGTTTTTTTCGATGCATTGATGTTTCTTAAACATGTTCCGATTATATCGGGGGAACATCAATGGTTTCTTTTCGATACTACATCGATGTTAAACATCGATGTTTTTTATTCAATGTTGCAACACTATGTACTATTTGAGTTTAACGATTGACCGTAGTTTCTTCTGTTATCATTACACTAAGTTTAACAGAACTGAAGATCGCTATCAAACATACCCCCCTGTCAATATTTGATTCTGGTGGTTGATTATGGCTGATTTATTTGATCCGATTTGGTTTCTCACCCTCTGCCCGAATTTCTCTCATCCACCCTTTTTCGTTTTTTCTTCTTTATCTCGTACGCTTTCTTTAGCTCGCGCGCGCGTATAAAATCACACGTTGTCTGTCGTGAAGTTCCGGCAGGTTCCGGACTTATTCGCGGGACATCCCTCCTCGCGAGACTTAGTGCGGAAAGCACGCTGAACGTCCGTTGCGTTCATTCAGTGTGTTCCAGTGTGATTTAACCTAAAACCGGTGCAACTACTTGCCGGGCACTGATAGGGTGCACCAAGGTGCGCTAATGTCGCGCAATTTCACACGTGCGTGACTGTGTTTGGAGTGTCAGGATGCTGCTTGAATGCACTCATGTCTTTTGCAAAAGATGCAATGTGGTTTGGCATAGGCAGACGGAAAATGAGGAAAACTTGCATAATTTTCCAAAGCTATGCTTAGCGGATGAGAATCCGTTTTTCGTCGCATTGCATCTATATAACACGAGTGCAGAGTGAATAAAATGTGCGTGTTTATAAAAATTACATCGCCCGACTTTCTAACTTCTTCTCCTCTACCTTATTTTTAAAAAGAAGACAGGTATTTATTCACAGAAATCTTCTTGGGTAGAATCTCTTTTGCAAGTCAAAGATCCCCATGTTGATTTAAGAGAATCTATGTGCGAAAATCGTTTTCTCAATGCCTCTTCATCACTCAGAAAAATCTGAGACATTTTTAACTAAACTGTTGAATAAATGACACGTTAGGGTTTAGAGTGCAGTCAATAATTTTATTTAGCTATTTATCTCTACAAGAAAGTACACTGTAATTGAAACTGTAACGAAGAAAGTGCCTTTGTTGAAAATTACATTAAAATTGGTCTTTCTGGGGGGGGGGGGTAAAGCTTTCACATAATTGAATTAAGATTTATGGTACCGAAGGTTTCTATACTTCTATCGATTCATATTTGAAAACGCTGAAAATGAATTTATTTTTGTTTATTAACTTAAAAACGATAATACAGTTAAAGTAAGCAGTTGTAAATATTACGAGCAATGCTAATCTGTCACAACATTAAAAGTTCAATGTCTTGAGAAATATATAAGACAAATTATTTTCTCTGGTTTTCGGATTATTCTGGTATAAACTGAATTTTTAAATTGTTTCACAAATTAAAAATGCGGTTTATATACTTAAAAATACCAAGTTTCATATAGTTCACTATTTTTAGAATTCCGAGCAGGAAAGTGCTTTTTTAAAAAGAAGTATATTGGATTTCTGCAGGTTATTGTTTTTGTGTTTTATTTACGTTCTATCTACGGAATAACTTACTGATCTTCAGTGTGTTCACTGAAAAATGTACATTTCAATATGCATCTTAATGATAAAGGTTAACTCATCATTATCTATGTTGTTTGATGATCACAAAAAGCGTGATCGAATCATTATGAGTTTTAAAAACATGTCATGAATTACTGAGAGTTCAAGCAATATTTTTTTAATAATACATTATTCTTGAAATAAACGAATAAACCTCCTCATTCAGGATGAGAATACAAAAATCTTCATTCTGTCGCGTGTCTTATTGCTATATTGAATAATCATGCAAGTAATTTAATCTTTTTTAATTGCAAAAACCCATTCGTTTGGCTATATCTGTTTTTTATTTGCTAGTAAATAGCAAAACTGGTTTTTTGTCATGATTACGGTTCGAAAAGTTCAGTTGATGCATCAATTGATTCGAACAAACTTTTCTGCATCTTCTGGTATGTTAATACAAACACTCAAAGCCGTATTTAGGTTTGTGGGGGTCCTGGGGCCAGCATTTGGTGGGGGCCCCTAAAATTTTCTGGATATAAACACGGATACTCAAGTAAAACGATATTATACTTACGCACAATACATTAAAAAGTTTATTTTCGTTTTCTTTATTTATATCGGATTAAGGATAAGTTTTTGAAAAAAAAAAAGAAAATTAAAAATTTTTTTCGCACTCGTATAACCCCAATGGCCCCTATAGTAAATGCGGCCCTGCAAACACTAATTAGATATTCCCAAGAAACTGTAAACTTTTTTATCCAAAACCGCGTTCATGGGTTTAAATTGCAATCTAAAATGTTCGTATAATTTAAAGTCAAGCGAAGAAGATTTATTATTGACGTTTCCATCAGCGCTTTGTGTCTATTATTATTTGAAATTGAAGGCTTCTCATTTCGCTAGAAAAAAAAAAAACCATAAGCAACGTGGGTATTTCTCACGTTGAAAGAAACACGTGAAGTTTAAAGAAAAATTTAGAATAGAGGATAATGATTTCTTCCATTGGACAGAAATTACTTCATGTCTTTTTCTCAACTTGTAACACTTCTCATGTTTTTCTAAAGCTCGAAAGCAGGTGTTTTGAAGTTAAAAAGTGAATCAATTAGAGGTTCCTCATACAAAGTAAAAACATATGTACTTTTTAGAAAGGATTCTAGATTAATGATCTAAGTTTCAGGTTTAAAAGTTTCACCTTCTGGATATGCTACTGTTTTACTCAACTCGTGCGTCTTTAATAAAGTTTTCAAGTTTTTCGTGAAGTTGCAGGGAAATGTAGTTTTGAAGTTCAAGATATATGACTACGTGAAATTAGTTTCAAGCATTAGCTTAAAAGGCGCTCGTAATGTCTATGCTCTTTTTGCTTTACACTATTAATATTATCATTTTGTAAAGTAGAAGAGTAACTGTTGCATTTATTAAATACGTCAGAAAGAATTTACTTAGAAGGTGTCCAAATATTTGACTTGCTGATAAAATTTTCGCCTTGTTTATAGGTGTTACCTTATCTCTTTTAATCCCGTAATGTCCACTCGTGCTTAGTTTCGAGCTTAGTTTGAACACAAGGCGCGCTAACTCGTTAGCCAAACTTCTGGTACTCATTTAATAACGACAGGCTAGAGCTACATCGATAATGCAACGTGCACATATCGCATGTGGAAAGATTAAATAGAGCCGGTCATTGCATTAAGATGTCTTTCGAACATGCTAATTTATGCAACTTCTCTAAAGCCAGTGAACGAACGAGGTTGAATTGAAGGCGAGTTGCATGCGTCGAATACACGCAATAACAACCTAGTATGTAGATAAGTCAATGGAGCTGTAACTAATTATCGAAAATCGGTGGCAATAAATATTCTTGCACCATTATCACATTACGTTAGATTAATGATTGCGATTTGATTATAATGATCATACATTTTACTTAACGTCGCAGTTCACAATTAATCTTTCATCAAAAATGGTGCAACTTGTATGATTTTGCCTAATTTCATTATTCTATATAAATTAGTGCTTATAAATGCTATTTTTATGTGACAGTTAATAGTTAAAAGTTGAAAGTTTAATGTTAAAAGTTAAAAGGTAAAAGTTAAAAAAAAATACGTGTCATTAACCGGCACTCGCGTGGTTGTAACGTGTCGGTTTAAAACTCGTTTATCGCCTTGCATACACCTACAAATTCCAAGGTTGTTTGATAATATTCTTACAATGCTAAACATTGTTTTACTTACACTTTGAATCGAATAAATAAATACAACAATTTTAAAGTAGTATTTTCATACATTTGTTATTTAAAATTTGGAGTAGGGATTTATATACTATAAATATCGACATCAAATTTGAAGTCAAATATACTATTTGTAATGACTTGGAGAGTAAGCAGAACCGGAATTAAATTTTATTTTCATTTTTGTCAATGTCAGCTCGACACGAAATGAATTACTAGGTGAAAGATTTTACTCGCTGAGGGAATTTGTGGACACTAATGACGACTTCATCTCTCGTATTCCGGAATAAAACCTCGAAAAGCTTTTCTTGATTTTGTTTAATTGAGATTATTGATGGATATTCAAATTTCATTGTAACGTAAAACTAACTTTTCTGTAAAAGTGATGTTTTTTTTTTACATTGATTACTGAAAATTTAATCCAATATAATTTTATGAGTTTATTTTAAAGGTGAACTTTGTTTGCGTTAGCGAAGGTCCGTGCAATGTAGAAATGTGGCGATCATCAGTTGCTATCACGTGCTATCATAATCGGTGTGACGCTTCGGGTGAAAGAAATTAGAGCAAAGCATCATCTGGGTATAAAATTTTTTGCGGTCAGTTTTTGTAACCATGATGTCACTATTACACCGCGTCGGAGTAATATTCGTTACTTTTAATCGCATCATTTATGTTGTATTTTTTAATCATTAGTAACAGCTGTTTAGCATTAATGTCTACATTAAAAATTATTAGATTAAATTTATCAATTTTTAAAATTTATTTGCATTGAGCTTCAATGTTTTTCGTATAAATATTCTTTTTTTCGCTGGGCCGGCTTACAAGAAATGAAAACATATTCCTGCACGTGTATTTCTTTAGTTCTTATCTTCCTTAACACATCTTATTTTAACATTTATTCCTCTCGCCTTATGCTATTCTTTTCATCTTCTGATTGTGACAGAATTGAGGTGTTTTTTTTTTTGTGAAAGAACTATTCAAGTGATATTTTTAGTTCTTAAAGTTTCATATGTTTACTTCCTTTAGACCATATAGAGTATAGAAAGAGTTAATAGCTTGAATTACTACACGAGGCCATCAAATGAAATTGTAGGATAAGGATTCATAGTTGATACGATAGCTGCTCGTAACATGGTCGTTAAATTTAAATTTAATTAAGTAGAAATTTCTAAACCTGTAAGTTCTACTCCAAAGGAAAGGAAGGGAAATTTAGAAGCTCATTAAACGAGCCATTAAACTCGGAAATTAAATTTGAAAAATAAAAATAAAATTGCATTACAATATAAATAAGGCGAGAAACATAATTTGTAAAGAAGTTCAGATTAATGAATAATTTAGTTCAACGAATCTGATGAAAGCTCCGGTGAGCTAATTTATAAAAAAGGGAGGAAGTTCAGCTTTAATCAGACGCTACTGCAAAAAGAAAGTGATGGGGTAGAAAAGAAAAGAAATTTTAACCGTGAAAAACAGATACAAAAAAATACGCTTACTTGTAACACGCGCATATCTAATTCTGATGCACTGATTAAATTTTAAGCTTTTAAGAAACACAAATTTCGAGTCTAAATTGTAACTGTTAATTATGAATTTTCGGGACTAGAGTTTGATGTTGCCACATCTGATTAAATCTAATTAGTTGCAAAAGCACCCACATTACTAGGAATTCTCAGTTTCGTATTTCGGCTTACGGATCGGATCAGTAGACACTTTAGCTTAAGTTAAAACCAATTGCATCCCTTTGATCCATATCTCCTGTGGTGTACATCAATGTATAACGATACTGTAATATCAAAGTTCAGAATCGATTGCCGTTCTCTATAAGTTACACTGACGCTTAGTGTTATCGAGAAGTTCCAAAGGGCATTCTGAAGTGGTATGCATGAGAGATAGGAAGGGAGATAAACTGCAAGATCCGATAGAGATTTTCTTCTCAATTTTTCCCGTAATTTAACGTTATCACGTTGCATGTCGTTTAAAAAATACAAACTGCAGAACATTACTACTTTAATGCATTTATAAAATACATAGATAGAAGAAACTAGTTCTAATTTGGATGTAGACAATTTTAAGTCAAATTAAAAATTCATAGAAATGCGAAGAAAATCATTAAATTATAAAGACTAGGGCAACTCCAGCGGAGGTATATATCATATATCCTAAGATTCTCGTCTTCAATCACGATCAGTCAATATTCAAGCTAAAAAAGCGTGAATATAAGAATAGTAACGGCTTTCATGATACAAAAGAAAGAAACAGTGGGGAAGCTATTTCTAGTGATTCTTTCTTGATTAAAGGCGTAGCTGACTGTCAACTGCTTGATATCCTTTGAATAATGTGTAAACACACCTACAGTCACGTGACTTAGCATGCGGGTACACGCGAGGTCCTTTCAGGAAATCTCTGCCTTAAAAAACTCTACATTTCACAATAAGATTGCATTTACCCTCATAATCAAATTAATTATTGACTTTTATCATTTGAATGTATTTCAAATTCTTCTGTCAACATTAATTAACTGACTGATGACAGTATACTTTTCTTTGGCCTATCGCAACAAATATTGATTTGCGAGGAAAATGTTTCAAACGAAAGTTGTAGTTTCTAAAAAATTTCATTGTTTATGTTTTATACGTTTATTTTTATGACAATTATTTTTCGGGAAAATAAGACACCTGCTGGCACTCTGTTGCATGTTCTATTCAAGTGCACTGAAATTTATTCTGTAACTAGACGAATAAATGATTCCAACGAGCTGTGATTGTTTGAAATTGCCGGTGCGATCGTTCTCTTGCATCGTATCGCGTTTAGTTCACATGTTTCCTGTCGTCTAATGTTCATTGGCGAATTATTTGATATTTTACAACGCAGTAAAATGCTGTAGCAATAAATGTGGCTGCAAAAAAAATTCCTTCGGTTCAGCGTGAATATAGCTATTCATCAGTATTCCCCAGACAGGTACTTTAAAGTATAAGAAGAAAATCAGATTAACTTTCTTTTCACCAGTTCGCTCTAATATAAAGGTATATATAATTAGTAATAAAATTCAATCAAATTTTATTCGCAAAGAAATCTGAAGTCGCGTAATGCTATTTATACTTTTTCGATATTTCCGAGAGTGCTCATGCGAAGAAAACTAATGAATGATCAATTGATCAGAGCAAAAAAGTTAATAAAATCATTGTAGTATTCACAGTGAAAAAAGGAGAACAAAATCTTTAAATCAAAACTATTAGAAGATACGTACGTCTCATCAGAGAATTTTATTCGTAAAATTTTATTAATAGAATTGATTAAAATTAGATGCTTTAAAATAGATTTTATAACGACATAATGAGTTTGCACATTTCTATTATTAAAAGTTGATATAGAGAACGTTGTAATAATTCGGGGAATTTAAAAAAGCTGAAATGTTGCCATCGTCAAATTCCTACACATTATATTTTTCATTTTGAATTTCTCAATCATTAATAACCATTAAATTTCACTCAGCAAAACATTTTGAAATGTTAAGAATTTATTCATTTGCACTTTTGCGCCTTTTACGAGCACGGAGAAATACCAGTTTTATAAATTTTATTATTTATTAATTAAGAATGCGGGATTTCGCGAGCAATCTAGAAACAAGATACATTCAAACCTTGTAGCCAATTTTATAAATAATTTCAACTTTTATCACTTTAAATTAAAAACTTGACTAAAAAATTCAAAAAGCTGAATTTTTTTTCAAGTTATCTTAAAAATAAATTATTTGTAATAAAGTCAGATAAAAGAAATATATGGGAAATTCAAAAGGAAAAATTAGTGAATGTTTATTGCATCAAAGGCAGAATTTTACATAATTATGAGTTTGCTTTTTTCGAAATATCTCTTTTCTTTTGAGAAAACTATAAGTCCTCGAAACTTCATGTTTTGTTCGCAGAAACCTTAATACAGGTAATGCTTGCTCTGTAACGTGAGAATAAGGTCGAATCCTGAAGGAAGAGGATCACTCCTTGGGGTCCTTGAAAGTCTTATTAACTCTACCCTGATAATGGACCAATTGAATGTCCATTGTATCCGCTTTTACACCCAATTAAAATTCATTCTCCACCCATTGCCAACGTCAGCGAAAATTGAAACTTTGACAAATTGTCTATTCATATTCTAAGTTTCGTAAATAATTTTCAATCAGACCAACAATAACTTCAATACGTCTATTTGCTTACATTAAAAATAATTTCCTTCCCAAAAAGTCACGAAAATTCAAATTTCGTCGATTGTTTCAACACAAAAATTCAGTATGCATAAGGGAAACTGTTTGAGTTTTGGTTCGATCGACTATTCAGAAACGCTTGCTTGGATGGATAAATTTGAATTTCAAATTTTATTAGCGGGCGCGACATTCACTCAAAATTTCATTTCCCTAACTCTTAAAATACCGCACCTATATTGTGATTGTATTGGGCTCAATCTCTGGTTTATTTTTATGGTATCATCGTTCAAAAATTGTAACTTACTTTATAAAACGTTGCAAGCTGTTTTTTTTATATATTCTAGACAGATTCACTTATATATAGGCGTACGCACATCAGGGTTGATCTAATTTAGAATCGATGGGAGCGTCCTCATTTTAAACTTATTATAAGTATATTCATAATTAGACCTGGTTTTATTTACATTATACATATAGAAGGAAAACGAGTTTCGCTTTTGAAAGGACATGCTACCATGCTCCACACTTTTAAAATTTTCCTCTAGTTTATTCAATCATTCAATTTTGTGTGAATTTTACGAACAAAAATGACTAATTAATTTTGATAACAATACATAAGCCCTATTAATTAATCCCTAATTAATTTTGATAACAATACATAACCCCTATTGATTAAGCCTTTTTTCAATTGCGCGTTGATATATTAACTAAAAAGGAATGTTGGATACCATATACAATGGCTCTCATATGAATGTAATAATAGTCGGTGAATTATAAATCTCCGCTGAAATATCAGTGTAAATTTATAAAGCCGTGCATCGCTTTACCATTGATTGGACGAAATAACAATTCCTTTGTTTTTTTAGTAGTTACAGCTTTCATCTCAAAAAGAGAAAAGAGAGATATGTACATCCATTTAATGAAATTTTCTACCAATTTGTGGAGTCAAAAGAATCATTGAAATGCATTTATGTGCAGAATTTCAAAGGGATTACCTGGATTTGAAAGGATTTGAAAAAATGTTGGTATTTTATTTCTTCTTTTTAATCTCATAAATGAACACTCAAGTTTAGCATATAAGGGATTTTTAGCACAATAATTTCTTCTGGTGGATAGTCGTACAAAGTACAAAGTTTAAATTCACATGCTATGAAAATGTCTCAAAAAAGTGTTTAGAAGAACAGACTGAATCCATTAAATCTACCCTCCTCTTTTTAATTTACACACTGTTAGAAAAATTCATACAACTTTACACCATTGGTGTACAGTTGTAAACGCCTGGTGTGAAAAATCGGTGTGACTTTTGACAGGAATAGTTAGATATACACTATTCGGTGTGATTTTGATTAAAAAGCCGCACTTATTGGTGTTATGTGCTATATTCACACCAAGTCAGTGCGATGCAACCACACGAAGATGCACGATTGCCGGTCGGTCGGAAAACTTCGGCAGTCTATTTATATCTTCATTCACATTCTTATTGAAATAAAATCAAGAAATAGTGGATTTTAATATTTCGACGATGCGTCGATTTTAAGGTTAGATTTTTCAGGTGGAGATTATTAATATTTATACTATTATATATATTTTTAATGTTAATATTATAATTATATTATAATAGAATAGATTATAATTGTCTTTTATTTCTATTTGGATCCGCAAATTGAAAGAAATTGAAGAAATTGGTTATTCTAATGATTCGAATATTTCGCGCGATTCTTATTTGGTCGCGCAAACATTTCGACAGTCGCCATTTTCATCTATACGCAGTTGAAAGTACAAACGGTGCAAACATGATGCACGAACTTAGAAAGGTTATGTTCGAAGGCAAAGTGATTTGGATAAAAATTATCTGTGACTTCATACAAATTATTATAGTTTCAATTTAGATATTCCAAACAATTCTATTTAATTATTTACATTTTATATAATTTGGTACACTGTGAATATTTTATTTTTAATTACCGAAATGACATAATTTATAAGAAGTAATTCGAAATCATGGGTAAGTTGCAGTGCTCTCAAAGTTGGCTCCCTGTGCACGCAGCACACATTGGCTTCCCGCTGGAGAAATGTTGCCATTGGTCAAAATTTGGCGCGCGATTCAAAATCGAATTGATTTAATTCGATTTGGAATCGCGCGCCAGATTACAGCCAATGGAAGGATTTCTCCAGTGAGAAGTCAACACGCGCTGCGCGCGCCGGGAGCCAACTTTGAGAACACTGGTAAGTAGAATTTTCATTGGCTGGAAATTTCAGCATTATCACACCACTACGGTGTGATAATCTTCTACTCACACTATTCGGTCTTGTTACCACACCGGGGTAGTGTGAGAGTACAACATTCACACCACTTCGGTGTCATAGGTCGCACCGATTTCTAACAGTGCATGACAAAAGAGTGCAAAGCTTCCGAGCTGATTTTTCTGAAATATTTTCAAGTTTACGCACAATATACACTTCCTAAGTTCTACATACAGTATCCTCGAAGGCATTCAAATTACTCTGTTGGCCACATTGTTCCACATGTGGAACATGTAGCCCCTAGGATGGCTGCAAGGCATTCGATTATTTCCATTATTCCCTAAAAGAGATAGCATCGACAAAGATTCATACTACCATGGTCACGAATTAGGGTATTCTTATCTCAAATTTCACAGGATTTTAAATATACTTTCCTTTTTGTCCTTTAGATAAGTATCTCTTAATCTCTCATTTGAAATTTATTTATTCCCATCAGAGTTATTCTCCAAATTTTGCAAACAAAGGTGAATTATACGAGAGCACTAGTACTAATTAGAATTGAGATAATTTACATGATAATTGAATGTCGAAATTTAAATTAATAATTGATGAGCTAAATTATTATGGAAGGTTAAATGAACTTTAGTCGTCAAACTATTTCAATTCATGAGCAGCAACAAATGAGCCTCTGCCCATTTTTGTGTAATTATCTCTTTAAAGCACTCATTATTCTTCACCTCACTTCATGTTGTGAACTTTTATTTACATTTTTTGTTACTTTACTATTTTTAAAAACTTTTTCATAAAAGTTTACACTTCAAACAGCTATTAGAAACAACAACTGCATGATGATAAAAAGACGAATCATTCGGAAAAATCATGTGTCGGAAAAATAGATTAATTATTTCCGCAGGAAAAACTGATAAGAGAAGAAACGTGTGTTTTTGAGCTTCCGCCCAGAGACTAATGTCTTCTTCCTTGGTTGTTCATGCAATGCATATAGAGATAGTTTTTGATGTAACTTTTAAGTTTGACGGATTGTTTAAAGACCATTATTAGAGCAACATTGTCTTGTTTAGTAAACATCTACTTGGCAGAACTTAAGTTTGAGTACATAATGATGAGATTCCTCAGGGTATATATAGCTATAAACTTGAATTTTCACACTACATATCTAAATTTTCGCACCATCTAAATTTACATTCTACATCACGCGTTACACCTTGTAACACGTGGGAGTATGTTAATGAGTTAACAAGTACCGTAGAATACATGATGTGCTTGATATAGTAGATTTTGTGAAATTCGGATACTTTGCATACACCGACAATCAATAAGCTCTGTGGTATTTTCAATCACGATGTTTACAATTCTTAATTATTGTGCATTTTATCGTGGAAGAATATTGCTCCTCATTTTAATGTTAATCATTTTCCACTAATCGAGAGAATATGTGCTCTTTAAAAACAATCGTGACGAAAGGTGACATAACAACTGAAGTAAGAGTTATGAGAACTCTCGTGTTAGTAAATTCATTTATAAAATAAATTCTCATTTACTTATACATGTAATAGATAAACAGAGCACAATAAATAAGTATGTGCAGTATCGTATTATAATCGTGGCATGCTCAAGGTCTGCTTTGACGTGTTAGTCGGTAACAAAAAAGTGGATAAATTAATGAGGCGAAACTCTGCCTGTGTAAGCTAAGTTTCTCTTCAGAACTCACTTATCTCCTTGTCTTCCAACCATGTGTGCACTGACATCTGCACAAGAGTAGTTTTTTTCTATACTGCTCTTATGTTAGTCCAGTTTTCAAGATTTGTCCATTTTTTATGCATCATGTCTGTCTTGCAAGTATAAGAACAGATCTTGAAAATTGATAAAACAGCTAACGAAAATGAAAAAAAGTACTCATCCACTGATGTCAAGATTATTTACGACTTAATTGATGTACAGATGTGAAGTCAAGAATTCCTGAAATAGGTTTGATTATCAGCATGCGTGATGTTGTGTCGTAAAGAAAAATGTAGGTCCTTAATTTTCACGTCTGTGCAATTAAATCCTGCAGAAGTGAATGGCATTGAAAAAAATCATTTTGCAGAGATTTTATTTTGCATTTATTTCTGCTCGCGTATTTTATGCAGCTACATTCTGAGCTGTGTAATCTACTTTGATGTACAAACTCATTATACATATTTCATTTTTTATCATTTCATTCCAGCTTGAATTCTTATAAATGCGATTTAACATTTATTTTGATGAAAAAAAATAATTCTACAAAATATTGTATGAGTGTTTGTAGTTTCAGTACAATTTTCCAAAATTACGAGTGAAATAGCATTGAGAAAACGATATCGTGTTCTTGATTAAAGAATTTGAGTAATTTTGAAAGACTTTTTTAATGATTGAATAGGACTATTGAGGAGGAGAAGTTAGAGAATTAAAATGAACAAATTTTATTTCGTGAAAATATATTAGAGTGATGATCATCCAATGCTCGCCAGCCGGCTTGGCGAGGGAGCCTTACGGTGAAAGTGATTTCGATTTTCGACAATAAAGTCGGAAGATGAGTAGTCTTCAAATTCCGGAGCTTCGGCTTCCGTCAAGTGATAACAACAGTAGCGGGAGCGGCACCAGTGGTGGTGGTGCCGCTAATGCCATAAGAGGCATAGTTCCTCTTCTTCTAGTTCCACCTAGCAGTATACCGAGAAGAAGACATTCTTGGATTTGCGGGTGAGTTTAAAATTTAAAAAAAAATTAAAAGCCTTTTAATCAAGCCCAAAAATCGTTTTCCTTTGATGAATGTTTGTTTTCTCTGGACTTAAATCTTCATCTTAATAGCTTGATTTGAAATAAAGCCAACGATTTAGGAAAGTTAAATGTCCATATTGACATTTCGAAAGAAGATTGAGAAGGCGAATTCTGACACTATTGGAAATATAAGTATTTTCACTAGAAGATGGATGCCAAAGTTCTATTGACGACTTCCATTCAAGCGAAAAACCCTTCAAAGGAAGCATTTAAAAGACTTCTATTAAATTTTGGGAAGAGAAAATCAATTCTTGCAAAACAGATTTTCAGGTTTATTTTATCCTAAAGATTCATACTTTTTCTAGTTCTTTGAATTCGCGCTGGTAGTATAATAATATACGTGCAGCTTTTGAACGTCATGAAAAAGATTGTTATTTCAGATTTGCTCAGTACGACTTTTATACGTCGTCGGATACTCAAAAGTTTCCATGAAAAATAAGGTTCATTAACCTCGTGGACTCAGAACGTGCTGAAAATTCAAAAGTTTTCACAGTCTTTGTTCAATAGCACAAGAAAAATTGCGATGACAAGAGAAAATTTCTGTGGGTGGGATTTAAAAAATGTCTTGGGATTTTCTATGTGCGGATATAATTTACCGAGATTTTTGTGAATTATTTCTGTTACTGTAAATTTAAAATCATACTACATACTACATCATACTTATATTTTCTTGAATGATGTGTCAGAGGTAATTACTATCAATTTCGCTAAACTTTCACTTGGGAAAAATGGTTCATTATTTCCAAATAAGAAAGATTAATTAATTAAGTTTCAGTGGTGAAACTATTTTCGTTCGATATATGTATATATTGTATGCAATTTCCTGAATAGACTAGACATATATTAAAAGGACCTTTAACAATCAAGATAAACTATTTCAAGTACTTTAATGGAGTTGAAATTTCGTTCAAGATCCATTTCCTTAGCTGACATAGAAGACCTCAGAATACTTAAGTACGATTCCCATTCATTGATGACCTAATTGAAACTCATTTTAACTTTTCTGTATAAATGCAAATTTGTTACGGTCCCCCTTTCCATTCTTCTTCTTCTGCAACACAATAAGTTGAATGAGTAATAAGAAACTTTTTTTTATTTTCGTTTTCCAAAATTCAATTATATTCTTGTTATTCTTAGTCTCGTTTTCACTGTTATTCTTAAGTTGTTGTTTCGCTTTCTATTCTTTCCACATTTCCATATGCAGACAACTTGGAATTTAAAAAATGACTGTTTCAAAATCGCTCATGTTTCTTCCTTTGGACTTGTCGCTTACAGAAACATAAAACTTGTCCAATTTGAATACGCTCATATTATTCTGGTTTTCATCTTCTATTAAAATAATGCTTGCAGAGATAAATGTAAATTTTCATGTCCGCGATGACGCTGATAGTTAAATTCTAATCAATGCCAGAAAATGCTACAATTAAGTGGTGGTGTCTAAGTGTCGATGTGATTGATTAAAAATTGAATGTAATCTGGGAAGTGTACTGCGTCACGTGATTTCAGCTCGTCTTTATATTTGTATCTTTTGTTATGCTCTTCCATAATTAGATTGAAGTTACAATATCCAAAGTTATTTGAAAAGAGGTTAAATTTATCATCATAGTTCTAATTTTAAAAGCAATTCTAATTTTAAAGCAATCTTTCAATTAGATAGAGGCAAAACTGATAACAAATCAGAAGACTGAAACATTCATACTGTGTATCAGCTAAATATAAAAAAAAACTGAAGATAATTGAAATTTATTTTATTTTCCATTGTATTAAATATATGTATTAATTTTTTCATTGATAAACAGCGTCAAGTTTTTATCAGATATTTTTTCTCCGCGCTATAAAGAAAAAGACAAACGGAAAATTTATTTTGCAAAGCCGCTTAAATATTGTTACTCCAGATACACTCAGCGTAGGAAACATCTATTCGAATTGATACACGTTATTTGCATTTTAAATTATACTGAGACAACACTGAAGAAAATAATTGATTGGACTGTCATTTTCTCGATAGAACTATGCGCGCTGAATATTGATAAGAAATTTCTTGTCAAAACTGCGTGGGAGAGCACATGTGTCGGCAAGTAAACAATCTAATTCGGCACAGGGAAGTGTCTGCATTGCCTACAAGACAGTTTTTCAATGGTCCGACTGTACGACGTTATACATTTCGTGATACATCACAAGAGTGTGCTTGGAATCTTTAAGCTAACTACGTTTGCAAAAAGGTTCACGTATCACGTTGCATACGTTGGACAACAATCGGCTATTAATATACAGCACACGTATTCAATTCACGCCGAGCTAAACGACATCGTTGTCCAGTTTGATTATTTACCGTCACTCGAAATGACACATATTTATTGACTGCAGCGTGCACAGAAAAAAAGTCTAGATATTTGTTATAAATGTATCAAAAGTCTAAATATTTGTTATATTTGATAAAATATGCAACAATACGTCCTAAAAACGTCTTTGGAACATTGGACGTTTTTTGGCGTGACATAGGACGTTTTTAAGACGTTTTTAGGACGTTCTAAAAACTTCTTTAAATTTTTTGCCCACTGGGAAAAAATAGACTTTTTTTCCACGTGTCACTATTTCGGATTCACCCATTTAATTAAATAAAAATTCTCAAGTTTGTTTTTTATTTTATATATCATGAGAGATTATATACAAAATACCAAATAGTACGCAGAATTTACTCTATAAACCTGAATTAGAAAAATGATTTACTAAATTGACGATTTTTTTACATTTATTGAAATGAAAATATCAAAAAAAAATGTCCCAAAAACCCAAATTTTTACTTATTTTCTAGCAAAAATTCCCTAAAATCACATAAATTCTCTGTGAAATCTCTATCTTAAAAACCGGATCAACGCGCGGGTAAATAAATAAAAATAAAATGGTTTTTGGAACTTTTCCTTATATTCTTAATCCAATAGGTGTAAAAAAATAATAAATAAAAAAGTTCGTCAGACTAGACGTCTGGAATGTTAATCCAGTTTTTACTAATGATCAATAAAATGATAGTTTCAAAGAAATTTGTAAAGAACTTGTTATTTTTGAATTAACTCTTTAATACGCAATTTCGATTTATGAAATACGACATCTAGATATGCCTCATGTGAAGATGAAAAATATACACACAAAGTGTGAAGATTAAGAGATTGACCACGAAGTGAATGGCACAAAATGATTTCTGGAAAAGGTCGACCTGCTGATATTTCTGAAAAACTATATTATAGAACTAGTTGTAAAGAGAAAAAACGTCGAAGAAACCCACGTAGAGATAAATAGCTGTTTGAAAGCATCTTCTCATGGTTATTTTCATCCATCTCTGTATCAACTACGCGAGCCGTGCGACTGCAACATGTAGCACTTGAAATATCCGATTGAGAGATTACTTAAATTTATTTTTCCCTATGTATTAATCATATATTACTAATCATTGCAAAATATTGTTCTATTTTTAAATTAAATAAATAAATGCAAATCAGATAGTCATTAAACCTGCTATGATAATATTATAGTCAGCTAAAACGCTCTTATTTCTCTCTATAATTAACTTCTTGCTCTTGTACTACATATTCATTTTCTAGCGTCTTTTTAAAATAATTATAGTCAGCCGATCACATTATCGTCTAGTTTGTATCAGAAATTAACATCAGTGTTGTAAACACTGAAGTTTATTGTTTTATTGATTTATTAAATCTCGAAATTATTTCAAATATGATCGGAATTTGGAACATTAATAGTACTAGGAGAATTCGCATATGCAATAAATCATATTCTCATTTGAGCGACGCCTAGGGCGATATATCAATATTTTGGCACTTGCAATCTCCTCCAGATCGAATTTTACAACCCAAAGCTGACTCACTGTCAAAATATGTGATTTTATTTAAAATTAGATTTGATTTAAATTTAGGTTTCGTTTAAATAACAAAGTTTTCTTGTCTGTTGCAGGTGAGTCACCTTATTTTTGTTTTGGTCATTCCACATGTGTAAGTACCTAGTTTTATTTTAATGTCTGATTAGCATAAACGCGTTTATGCTAATCTGATATGCTATTGTAGTCGAGCAAATGATAACGTGGCAAAGTCATTCAAGGAAAGATTTTTTACGTCAAATTCAAAAAATTTACTGCATCTCTTTACGTAACAGATGTGCAGCGGGCATAATCTCGCCACTTTTTGCATATTCTTCAGCGAAAATTTTCTCACAAATAAGAATTTAGGTCAGTTTTTAGGTGAATCTTGAAATTCATCCGATATTAATTTTAAGCTTTCTTCTGAAGAAATTTAAATTTGATCCTGTGAGGATTACTACTGTTGATCTTGTATTTATATATCTAATTATTTTCTTAAATTTATAATAAAGCGAAATTTCGCTTACTGAATTAAATTAGTAAAAATTGTAACTGAAAAATATGTACAGGCCATATAGAATGTCTTTATTAATTAATATTCAAAATCATTACCTTTAGTTTATCATATATACGTTTAATTACGATTGATTTAATTGACATTTGAGAATAGTTGACCTCGAAATATATAAAAGTCAAGCGAAATGATGATGCGTGTGATTTCCAAGTCAAGAAAAGCAATAATGGAAGATTTTTCTGTAATAACTGTTGACAAAGAAAGTCCTTTCAGAATTAAAAAAAAAACGCTATTGTTGTGTAAAAGAAAATAATATTTAAACGTTTAAGATTCAATGACCTTTCATTCTTTGCTGTGTTATGTTGAACAGTATTTTCTGATTATTTTTCTAAAGCGTCCGCCTGTTAAAAGAAAAATGATCGAAATTTAATATACCATTATAGGGTATATGTAAATGACTTTACCCACAGTATATTAAATTTCGATCAGTTTTTTTTAACAGTGTCGTCATACTTTGAAGAAAATGAAGATAGTTTTTTGTATTATGAACTACAATAACTTCAACTTTTGCTTTTCACCGACATATCTGCAAATGTCATGACGTTAAAAATTCCGGCAAGTTTTACGATCACCAGGGTCATTTCCACACATATGTGCTTCATGGCTTGAAATCACAAACTCTTTTTCCAATTTACTTTTTGCCCTATGAGGATAGTTTACTACAAAATTTCTTGAATTCATTAAAAATTTATATTCGAATTTATATTTACGAAATTATGATCCTTTATTGCATACTATATTTCTTCCACCGACATTTTCTTGAAAATAATACAATTTTTTTAGAACTTTGACTTCCCTTTGTCAGCCTTCAAACTAAGCTTGAAAATGTGGAAAAATCGTCGAGAATTTTTGAACCTCACTTGACACATTGATATCTGTTGGCCCCGAAATTTGTGATATTGTCCTTGGTACATGTACATTCGTTCGGCGATCACCTCGTGGAGCAGAATTTAAGGGAACCGTGGTGTAGAGTGTTCTGTGGGATCGATACTAAGCATGTGCCTGACTCGAGCTTGAATCGGCTAATGGCGACACTATCGCTTTCCCACGAACATTCTAAAAATTAAAATAAATAGTCGCTTAAAAACTCAGACTTTGTGTCTTAATCGAAGGTAGGAGAGATAGTCGCGCAAAATGTAAAATATAAGAGCTTTATAATCTCTGAGAAAGAACTGGGAAGTGTAACAATAAGAGACGGTCACTGAAAACGTAAAACACATTTTTTACGTTCGTAAAGTAAATAAAGACATTTTTAGCATGCAAATAATAACGCAAAGTTTGTTTGGTACAAATTTCTAAATTCCTTGTATAAATGAATAATTGCTTCCGACAAAATTCCTTATAGACTTGATCATTTGCACGTATTCTAAATGTAGGTATGTTTTTATTGAACTTTTAGTACCTTTAAAATGTCTTCCAACAGGGTCAATATAAATATTCCACGCCAATAAAAAAACACTATTAGCATTTACATTCACATATTTTTAGGATGAATTTCCAACTGGCGCCTCGTCTAGAGTAAATGTATTGTATGAAAAAACAATCAACTAGCCGTGATTACTAACTGCTGTGTCTAATGTCTTTACACTTCTGAACACATGTTCCCAGTTTTTTTTAATATTGTTAATATTCATTACAATCTTTAGAAAAAAAGTGTTTTCTCTTATATTACATCACCTTCACATTGCATTATTGTCATAATGCTTATACTGGAAACTTTAATAATAAGGCGAACAATAATGACGGATCCTGAGTGATTAATGAGATTCGAGCCGTATTTTCTAGATAGGGCAGGAATTTAATGCATAATTTAATATAGGCTATTAGCACTGAATTAAACAGTTTTTTCAAAACTCCAAACTTCAAACATAATTTAATATAATAAATATGATAATTGCCTTCGTCTTCCGATCTGGACCTGATCGGGGCCACAGATATCTCTACACGAGTCGAGAGTCTTTGCTTTTTGTATTGCAAAACTCACTTTCTGTGTTTGATTTTTTATTGGAATATATCGCATATATACAGAATAAATTTTTTCCAATACTTGGGAAACTCGCCTTTCGCATTAAAGTACATTTGCACATTGATTAAAAATAAACATCTGTAGTTAAAATTCCAGAAATAATCCTCGACGACC
The DNA here is from genome assembly GCA_904066005.1 of Synergus itoensis. Lineage (NCBI taxonomy): Eukaryota > Metazoa > Arthropoda > Insecta > Hymenoptera > Cynipidae > Synergus > Synergus itoensis. Next base: position 219,622 of record CAJFCP010000179.1, read on the forward strand.
TTATTGTAAAATGCGATCAATATCTATATATCATCGTTCTCGTTTCGAGATATCGCCTAGACCGCATTGAGCATTGTAAGTTTTAAGGTTCATTGGGAAGTGGTATCTTTATTTCAATTGGATGGAACTATTTTATCGTGAACGTGAATCAAATCCTAGGTCTAGGGCTCGGCCGTGCTCTCACAAGCAAAGGAACTTGACCTATAAAAGCTCACCAAGCTTTCACGGTAGCATTGCCCGTCTGCACGCGATCTTGCAATTTATGATAAACGAAGATATATGAACTTCTGCGAGCTGCACGTTTGTAAACTTCAATCTACCGGATGTAAATTTGTCCAAACTGTTGCAATTCGCCTCTCATCTGATAGAAATGTCTCTAAATTTCTCTAAATGTCTTTATGCTCTCTACACGACGAGCATAAACTATTTTCCATTGTTTACAAACTTTTCCCAAACTGTTTTAAAGTATTTTATTAAGAAATTCAAGTAAGATGAATAAATACTGAAAAATTTGGTGGAAAATTTAGGTCATGAACACATCTTTATCAAGGAAAATTGGATTATTGCGTGCAGAAAATTATTTAAGTTTGGTGTAATTATTGAACAAGAAAATGTAGCTTGGCCCATTATTTTATTAGTAAGCACAATTTTTATTAGCTGTCTTAATAATAAATAAATTCTTTTTCAATTGATCTATATTTGAGTCTCAGACATATAGTTTTGTTTAATTTCGTTCCGAATGAATTGAAATTGTCCCATCAAACTTTGTTATAATGATTTTCGCATGTATGCTTGTCAGGGCATGATTTTCAAACTAGAGGGCAAAATTCAACCAGTAAGGTGATTAATATACATGAGTAAATCTCTAGTTAGTCATTTTACTTTCGCAATTGAAGTCACGACTAGTCCTGACTGTATGAAATGACTTCACAAGTTATAATTAACTACTGAAAGCTTAAGCTTTAGAAACTATCGAATGCATAAAAGTACTTTGATTTATTCATAATATTCATAATCGCTTTATTTTCATATCTCAAGAAGTAACCTTTGAAGCGAAGAATTAATTGTATAATCTAATTACATGGGATTAATTAGATTATTACACGTATTTGGATCTTTCCCTAAGATTTACTGATCGTCATAAAACACGTAGTATAGGTACATATATTTTCAGGTGACAAACTTTTCAATCCATAAATCATCGTAAAAAAGAAGATTGCAAAAGAAATCTTTATAAAGAGAATATTTGGTACCACATAGAGTAAGAAATTGAAAACGAGTAAGAGAAGAGATATATAACATCTGCAAGTAGAAAGACTCGCGAAATTCAGGATTCGTATTTTACTCTTCAGGATTCATAACTCCGTTATAAGCTTTTCACAAGGTCTTCTGACATAGACCACGAGTGGCTCATGCGAAGAGCGTGGCATTGAAGCTTTGGAAGGAAAGTGTATCGACCGTCCCCGAAAACTGCACTGTCCCCAACGCAAGTACCCCTATCTTCGTCACTTCACACCCTTTCATGGTACAAATTTTCTACTTAGCCTTCTATGTATACCCTCTCTACACAGGAAAATCGGACCTCAACTTTTTAAGGTCTCATTCTCTCCAGCTCGGTTTTTCTCAAATATCTCAAGGTAGATAATTGTGGGAAAAGGAAAAACGAGCTGGAAAATAGGATGTAAAATAATTTAAAAAGGCAAGTTGATCTCTTAATTGTCATTATAGGTATTTCTTTACCATTTTTAGCAAAGAATGTTTGGACTAGCTTCTTTTTTAAAAATAATCGTAATTCTTTTCATTCGAGAATATAAAAGAGTATGGATTGCTTGCAGGTATTTCGATTGCCTTTTCTCTATTCAACTTGTTTATTGCATATATCGATTAATGTTGAGAGCTCTTATTAAACCGGATATGGAACAATTACCTGTGTCTCGATGAGAGGCGATTCGTCCTATTCCAAGAGCAGGAAATTGAGTTCTGAAGACCTGTTGTTTTCGTTGTTTTCTTCGGAATAAATAACTTGAAAAAAAGCGCTTGAAGCTGATCCAAATTGATTTTAAATATACCTTACAAAATATACTAATATTAGCTTTAAGATTTATTTTCATATTTCTTCTTAATTATTTTAACCCTCCGCCGTCGTTGTGGGTCGTTCGTGACCCAGTCGATTTTTTGAAATCGAATTTTATTTAGGAAGAAAGAGGCGTGACACGAGAGAAAAAATTATTTTTGAATATTCAAAAATAATTGAATGATAAAATAGAGGATCGGAATAATAACTTAAAATTTTCAAATTATTTTTTTATCGCAGTATTTATGGAGGAGGGGTGGACACAAATGACCCACAAGGACGGCGGTGGGTTAATTATAATCACAGTTCAGTTCAGTAACAGGAATGAATTGAAACATTTTACGTAAGATATACTTAATTAGTTTCAACTTTCCTGAACTGAATTAATTACCTTCCTTAATTGTGAGTTTTACTACTAGGTACGTGTACTTTTTTTTAGAATATTATTAATTTGAATGAATTCAACCAATTTTGTCACTTCAAAGTTTAGAAAAATCTCTCAAATCATGACCGGAAAACTAAGTTTATTTATCTAGAAGCTTTAAATGGATTCATTTGCATTCTGTCTGGGAGGAAAGCATATCTTTGTCGTATAATCGTATAATAAAAATATGACACGACAAAATCGACTGCTTTTTAGGACAGCAAAACCAATTTTATGAATTTTCTCGTCTCATCAGTGTTTGCTTTAAACACTGTTATAAAAATACAAATGAAGGGTGTCATGGCCAAACTATTTAAGTGTCAGGAAAAATTGTTCAGGAGAGCAAAAAACCTTTCTCTAAATTCGAATTGTTAGAATAAAAGAAAATGAGAAAGTACATTCGAGATTTGATGGAATTCTACAGATCTCAATAAACAAAATTTTGAAAAAGTTAATACTTCAAGATATATAGCGTAAAAAATTGATTTCTATCTAGGTCTATCGAAATGTTTATTGTTTTTTAGACTTCATTTCTAATAGCATAAAAACTAATATATTTCGAGTAAAACTTCTCTCCAACCGTCAAACCGCTCATTTGCAGGATTTATAAAAGAAGGGGTTCAAGTAATTTATTAAATTTTTTTCTGTCGTGAAAGCAGCTTGATTTAGTATCAGAGAGAGTATTAGAGCTTTATAGTAAAACTTTATCGTCTTCTCTAAATTCTAAAGAGAAGGAATAAGGTTTTGTGTACGATGGAATCTCTCAAAGGTTAATCCTTTGCTGGAAATGCTAACAAGTCTTTCCTCTTTAGTTTAAAAAAATATGTACTCTCTAAAGTATGCATTTCCGTTCGAAAAAATAATTATTGTAATAAATAGGAAGCTGTTTAATTAATTAATACATCAAAATTCATTATAAAATGAAAGTTAATTTGCTTGGAATCTGTTATTATTATTATGGAATGCTCACGTCAAAATTAATCACGTAATTGGGTACAATACACAAGCATATTTCATGATTCAGCTCATTCGTACGCTACCAGCAACTTTCAAGCAAAATTGCTTTCCGAACAATATTAATTGCAGCTTTCTGATACTTTGCTCAATTGTTCACGTGGTCTATTCATCATGATATTTTCAACTTATTCTTTGTGCTTTGCAAGCTATACTGAAATTAAATTTTGAGTCATCAATATTTTTTTAATAATGAATTTTAAACTATGACTGTTGATAAAAATATTTCGTTTGGAAAAGTGTGGAATAAAAATTCTTCAGATTAAAAATTGAAGAAAATGAACTCTCAGAGCAAAAACGAAACGCCAATACCATCACTAATTGGTTCTCCTTGTTCAGTTTTTGCTCTGAAAATTCATTTTGTCCCATTTTTACATCAATGAAGCATTTTTATCTCACTTTTATCTCAAAAATAGACTTTTAATTTTTGAAAAACTAAACTTTTGATAACTGGTTTAACAACCAAACGTTTTTTGTTCCAATCGAACACTTTTCGCAGTGATCAAATTCAAATCACGATTTCTGGTAAAACAACAAAAAAGGGAATAATAATCCCGGTTTCGAGTATCGATAAAAAAATAGTAAGGTAGTCGAAGCTACAGGGTAGTTGCCTGGATTCAGAAAAAAATAATAAGGAAGGAAAAAGCGAATATTGCCAGACGTTCTTCATCCTAAGATGTCAATGCCAGGCTTTCCTTTTAAGAGAATATATGAAATTTATTTCGTACCACAATCTAAATTGCATTGTAACTTCGACCAGCTCAGAATGTAATTCTGCCGTCTAGATTCTAGAATTCCGCCACTGGTGGTAGGCTTATTTACATAATAGACAACGCTAGCGTGAATTTTCGTGTGTAGCACAGACAACACTCTCACGTGTGCGGTTTACGCTCTCGGAGCGTGTATGGAAATTTCTAGCATGCTCCATAGTCTCCTAGAAATGTAATTTTATCTCGACTGTTCTTCAAGCATTTTATTCTGATAAGGGTTCTGGGTGCGCTATTTTAACGGATTTAAATTACATAAATATGTCCACGAATTGAATTCACTTTAAATTTTATGCACGGTATAATTTGGATATTTTGATATTCCGATAAAATATTTAAATTCCTTTTACCGTTTAACCACATGTAAATCATATGCTTCCAAATGGGTAGTTATGAAATTTAATAACTAAAATTTCGATGAGCATCAAACAGGCGAATATTATATTAAACGTGAGTTTTCAGAATTATTATTTATAAAATTGTAGGAAAACAGATCTTTCCCTATTCTTCCCTTCAAAAATTTCAATCGCAAAAAAAAACAAATAATTACCATAAAACTAGAAAAGTATGCCAGATTTATGAAATGTGAATATGATGGATTTATTAAATATGCACAATTACACTCTTATACGTTTACACAAATTAATGTGTAGAAATTTGAAATCTTGAGCACGTTTACAAAAGACTGTGACAGAAACTGGACCTGACAAAGAATTCTCGTTTATTTCCTGAAGAGACCCCCTTAAGAAATTTGGTCTACTTTTAGTGTCGAGGTCTTCGATCACGAGATGGTGTCGTTTCCATCTTCTCGTCTGGTAAAGCGCTTTCTGTAGAAGTTCGAAATGCCTTTTGACTCCCGTGACCTGCGAGAAAGTACTTGGCATTTCGGAGAGTACGAAATCGTTGAAAGGAATTTCTAAAATAAGTCTAAAAGTATCGCCGAATCGATAAAGAATCACCTCAATCAGGGTATTCAAACGACCGCCCCAGCGATTTGGCATGTATTCGAATAATCGGGCTCTATATAAAATTCAATCACTGCTCGCGTGAGAACTAGGAGTTTATGACTCAATATCTTTTACCTATTTGAAGAACGCGATTTATTCACAATTGATTGGCAAGTTTAGGTCTTTTTACTAACAGTGAATAGAAATAAACATCACAGAGTTTTCGTAAAATTATTGTTGCACCATGGAAGTTGCTGATTTAAATAGTTTCACAAATTGAAAAAATACGTTAAAAAGCAGTAATTTCCATTACTTCCTCTACGTTTTTTACGCATGTTTTATGGTATTCTTTCTTTTTACTAATATACGCAACGATACAAAGTAGTACGCGAGTAATTTATCTGACACTGACGTACCGTGAACTTTCATAAGAGTATAGGATAAAATTAGCATCGGACGTTGCAGGTCAGTCACATGGAGTTAAACTTATATACGCTTCCAAGTTTCAAAGTATGTATAATTGTATATAAAGCTATTTACAGCAATTGTTTGCGTAAATAATGAACAAATTTTATGAGAATGACTTCAGTGAATAGCTTCACTTTATTAACACGCACTACTCGGGAAATGCATACATTTTTTATCACAGCACGAAGTTTTTATCAACAATTTACACAAGTATTTAATTATTTGCATAAATAACTCAAATTGTTAGTTTGTAATAATAAGATAGTAAAAGCATTTTAATCAAATATAAGGATATGAAAATTAATATTTTTTCCTAGTATAAATAATGTCACCTTCTTTCGTTTCTACTAAATAATTTACTCCCTTTATCTATGAATCTGTAGGAGGCCGGAAATGGGATGAAAATGTAAAGAGGGACTGTTTGATTAATTAATAGTAATTTATTAAAAGTAGGTAATAGATTTTATCTTTAGTCTATTTTATTATTTATTTCATCTTCATCTTTTTTAATTTTCAGAATATACTGAGCGTCAGTAGATAAAGCCATTTTAATCAGACACATTACATATGTCTAGCCGATACTTCCTTTTCTACTTGCCAATTGAAAAAATTCCTCATTCAAAACAAGCACATACTCATTTTTAGTATTTAATCTGTATTTGATCAATAAATGCCTTTCACTTCGAAAAAAATATATAGCAGTTTCTAGTAGATAAATCCATTTTACACAGACGCATCTATTTTGTCTGACCGTGACTTCCTTTTCCACTTATGAATTTCAACAGTCCCGAATGGTAATGAAAGCAATAATCGCGCACATTTTGTCTTGTATTTTACATCTATATACAATAATTATATTTTTTTGAGATTCTTTTTAATTAAAATTTATTTGTTTTGTTTTTGCTTTAAATATTTACCAACCGAAAAATGGTTCGTGTCCAATGTAAAGTAGATATCTCGTGCTGGTTCACAAAGATGGCGCAGTACTAACATTCCCTGTTACCGACACAGGGTATCAATAAATACTCAGCTTTACAGTTCAAACAAGTTCGAATTTCAAACACTTTCATTTCGAAATTCGATTTTACCCCGTTTGAAAAAACAAATTAAGGGAATGTGATACGTTACCATAAGAGCAATTTACTTTTTCCAACTTGCTCTTATGGTAATTACCACATGCGCTTAACATGATAATAATTCAACTTTTTAATATTTATTTTAATTATATTATTAAACAGACCCTTTTCAAAAAAATATCTTAGATATATAACTCTGCGATTATTCTAATAATAATTTATGTATTATTATTTTAATAACTTAAAATACAAATTCGGGTAACTTAGTAATAGTCACATGAGTTTGCATACATTGATATAATCTATGTGAGAATTTATTCGCTTCAGTGTCTTATATCAACATAAGAAGTGTTTGTTATTAATGAAGCGACAGGTGGTTATACACGTAGGTTGGAAAATCGCTTCGAAAGTAATCGACGTGAAGAAAAATAGCTCTTCCACGAGAACAATAAATCACAATTTAACGTCAAGAAAAGGCGGTTAGAAGAGAGAATTATTTTCCGATGATCATTTTTCTAACTATGCAGCATTTTAAATTGACTCGCTACATTCTTCCTCTTCATATCCTCTTGCAATATGTTTTAAAAAAAAACCTACTAAAGAGAACTCCAATCTTGCATATTTTTATTTTCAGCAGATGAAAATTTAATGAACAAATAAACTACTTTATAAACTACTTTTAATTTAAATAAACTACTCTTGGCAGATAAGATAAGAAGATTCTATATTAAGTTGTCGCAACTTTAGGACTTTGAACAATAATCAGGACAAATTCAGAAGATATACTTTGCAATTAACGAACTTATCTTTATCGAGATAGCTTATCTGCCGAACCAAATCTTAATTATTAAAGTTTGCTTCATATTGCTCTAAACACTGTTAACAAATTTTCTGTTTCAATAATCCAGATGTCTTCTTTTAAAGATATTATAAATTCATAAATACATTTCTATCATCTAAGGTGTAAGTTGATTATATAGTAAATAAAAAACGAAAGTAATTAATTTCATTCTTCTATAAAACTTTATGGCACAAGCGGTGGAAGTAGTTTCTCGGACAATGTGATACTGTATATTGTATATTACGTGGTATCTTTTTATTGCACCCTAAAGTCTTGATAATTTTCTTCCAGACTCTTAGCATTTTTCTAATTCATTTCACATTTCACGCATGTAACTGCGCAAGTCGGATCGTTAAATATTATTGTGACTACTGCTCTTCACAAATTTGCTTTATTTACACAGATGGCAAATTATCAATACTTAAAATTTTCGCCAGATCGTAAAATATCTCAAGAAATGGGGAGCACTTCTGTCATTAATTATTTTGCATATTTGAACATCAGCCAATTGGACTCTTAGGTTTCAAAACGGTATTTGAGTCAGAATGACCTAGACCTATTCCACTTGACTGGAGAACATTAAAAAAATTCACCAAATGACAAGATTTTTTTGAAGAAACTCTGCTTTGTACTTTCCCATTTTAATCGCCTTTTCTCTCTTTGTTTCAGGTGAGTTCCTTCAAATTCTTATCGTGAATTTTTATCTCCGGAACTGTGAGTAACATATACAAATATTAAAAACCATTCTATATGTATCATATAATAAAGTCCTTAATCTCGTGAATAATCACGTGATTATATATCACATTATCATGCACTCTCAGTAAATTCAAAATTATAACCACAGAATGTATCATTATCTTGACGCAAATATCATTGCTCTCTTGTATTTTTGCCAAAAGTAACTTTATACTCTCAACGTGACGCACCTAACGCGCACACTTTTAGACATCTTCTATAGAATTCCTCGAATAATGTCTCTATTTGAATATGAAATCTGTTTCCGCGTGATCCAGAGCTCGATAAAATTTTATCTTGGTGACTACATCGACTATTGCATTGTAGATATACATATATATTTAGACACTATGCAATGTATGTATTTTTGAGTCCTGTAATCTAACGTGAGATGTTTTTTTGGAGGACTGAGTGGGCGGAAGGCTTTGATTAAGAAGGGTACATGTATATGCTGGGTAATTTTGATCCAAGCAATAAAATGTATACTTGTTTTGAAAAACCGAACAACGTAAAGAAAGAAAATTGTAAAGAAAGCTCGCGCTAAGTTCATCGATTCTCTTTGTTCACAAAACAGCGGTTCATTGAATTTACCAAGGTAAATTTAAAGAGGCCGAATGTGCTTATTATAAACTCTTAAAAAGAATAGTTGAAATAGCTATATATAACCGCCCATATAGAAATACCAGCCCTGAATCAGAACGGGGATGAAACCTCCCGTTTGGACCCAATCGAAGCCCTAGAGTTCCCCAATCTGGGCCCGACCCGGGCCACACCAAAAGATTTAAAGATTGCTACATAAGTCATGATAGAAATAATAATTTAAATTTGGTGACTATATTTAAAATACTTGTCGCTTTACTTTTCACACGACAATAAAAAATAAAGGTTTATTACTTAACCGATAAAGGAAAACAAATTTGTATAAATTTGGGGCGTCAGAAATATTGAAAATACTAAAGAAATTCAGGTTTATCATTTCCCAATTTTGGTTTGAATCGCTATAATTGACTGTAATTCTATAAAACGCGATGAAATGTTTAAAAGATATAAAGTTCAAAACAGCTTGGCAAATCTTCTTTGAGATTAATTCGGAACTCGTGCAGTGAACCGTAAGGTGGTTATAATGGCATAAACTTTGCCAGGAGTACCGACATTCGCGATGTTGAAATCGTGTAAACGGAAACTTGTTCGAATTTCCTCAAGTGAAACTCGTACAAATTTCCTTGGGTGAAAATTGAATAAATGACGTATACGTGAGAAAAGCAAGGGTATTCAAAATAATCCAAGTCGCTCTATAAATACAATACGAATACGACATTCAGTCCTGTGTCGCGCGTCGCGATGTTCAGATGCTGATCTCTCAATTCGTTCTTTAAATATAAACTATCATAATACGAAATTTGCAATCGCAAAATTTCGTTTAATAATGATCTGCAAAATTCAAAATTTAAACCAATCGTACACGACTTCTTTGTGGCATAACGTATTTAAAATAAGTGGCGTGGAGAAAGTGTGAAGAGATATAAAGGAGAATATAAGAACAAGATTAATTTGTAGAGTTGAATAATTTAAATTATGATTCCATACTTCAGAGAGGAATTTGTTTAATTTACTAATCTAATTCAGGAGAAGAAGCAGTATATATTGAATAAGAAATATAATTGAAAATGTAAATGGAACGTTTGTAAAGTCCAAGGAAATGATTAAACTTCAATGATGGAGAAATTAAGTGTTCTTGAGAGTACACGAAGAAAAGACAGAAGACGAAGAAGAGGGTGGACGGTTATCGTGGGACCTGAAATCCGGTGAGTAGAAGTTTGTCCAAGTGTCAGTAAACTTTTTATTGGCACGTAACAAGAACTTATTTTTCGATTTCTAAGGGATTTAAAGATTTATATGTGGTAGACAGGTTTGAACAAGCGCTATCAGCGGGGTAGTTATTGAACCTGAATGCGACTGTAGGCGTCGGTAAATATGAAATCCACTTTAAGTTCATCACGTGTCGCCCTCTTTCCGAAAACATATTTCATTTATTAAGGACTTCATAAATAAATAATGTTTCAAAATGAAGACACAGATAGTCTTTCTAATTTTGTATTATGTAAATTTTAACATGTTTCTTTTTTTTCTTCTTCTTCGTCTTCTTACGTTCTGCTTAATGAAACTCAATGTTCGTTTAAATAAAATATTCTTTTGCAAACATAAGTTTTTGAAGAAACTTTGAAAAATATATCTAGCACAAAAAGTTACATTTATTCTTATAAATGATAACTGTAACTCGAATGGCAATTTTATACTATTGCCTTGAGCAGTTCTTTTAATGATGTCTCCATGGGATTTATAAATCAGAGAGACAAATAAGGTATCACTTTTTTACCAAACTTTTACCAAAAGCAACGAATGCTGAAAATAAAAACAATATTGTGATCAGCCTTTATAATATCAGATCAACAATTGAATATTTTATTTTTGTAACTCTTTTGTAATAGTCTTCTTTTATAAGTGCAGTAAAAAGAAAATTTTAATGAATCTCGGGACGCAATTACAACTTTTATAACTCCATGTGAAATGCGTCATATTCTAAAAAATTCCTGTTCCTAAAAACTGAAATCGTAAACTCACCTTGTTAAATGTGCACTTTGTTTAAAACCATGATTGCAGAATTAAAATATTCTGATATTATAAAAAAAAATACAAAATAAGTAATACACATTGTAGTTATATATACAAAGCATTATCGTTTACGATTTTCAACATTTTCTCTCGGATGACGAATGAGGTCAAAGAATTGGCAGCGAAAATACGAAGCATATGAAAATACAAATGTAAATCATCAGTATTATGATTTTCATGCAATTGTGAACACTGTACGGAGAAACTATCGCAATAATTAGTAAAAATTTTCACTAGAGTAAACTAGTGACCGACTTTTCACGAATTCAGATTTACAGAAATATATAATATCAGTTTTTTATGATTGAATGATATGATGGACATGAATTCAGTAAAATGTTTACAATACTTGGATTGTAAATAAACTCGAATGTATCTAAATAATTGTTTGCAAGGTTTTAAATGTTTGATATATATTTGGAAGCAGGTTTTTTCTTCTATAAAAAATATACAAATATATCATCATCTCTAAAAATTCTAAAACTATCATATTGACATAAAAATTTATCTTGTATTAAAGGAAACCTTCAGAGAAATTCACATTAATTATAAATTTGCAAGACTCTTCTAATTATCGTTGTCTCTTCTATTTTTGTGCTGACATTTAGATATTAATGGACCTTGAAAAATTGCTTGGCTCTGTTCCTTTGATCGAAAATGAAGATTTACATGCCTAGAATTTCAATGAGATAACTACGGAAATTAATGTATTGCAAAAGTTTCTTCTATTCAATGACTTATAGTCTGTGGCCCTCATGTAATTTTGTCTTATTTAAATTTGCCATTTGATAACTCTTACACTGAGAAAATTTAATCTTTTAGAGTTAATCTATCTATGCTTAAATGAAATAATGTAAGGGGCGTTTATCCATTATTTGGCAGCGATCCAATTAGAAAAAGCAGCTTTTATGAAAAGCTGAAAATGTATACTTTCAGGTCAAAGTTTTTTCAATCAACCTGGTTTTTTATTTCCTCAAATAAACGAGCAGTATCAAAACATAATCAAGCAAGTGAGAAGAGGGCTTAATTAAATTGAATATTTCAGAATTACGTCTTATAAATTTATAGAATAAACACCTCACATATCTCTCAGTCTTATCATCATAACTCATGCATAAGATAATGATAAAATCTCTACAGCACACATAATTTTCGTAGGTCTTATCTTTACAGAAGGTATAAAAATTCCTTTGTTAAGCGTTTTAATTATCTTACTAAGATTTTCACTTAAAAACGTCATTCTGAAACTATGTGCTTTTACCACGGAAATGTTCTTGCAATAAACAAGACTTCAGTCAATGTTTAATATTGACATACATTATCAGCAATTGTGCTAAACACTTGAAATTTTTTCGATGACGCGAGAGAACAGACTTTATAATATAAAAACGATTGCGTAAAAATAAACTTTAAATTTAGGATTTCTAAAGGTTCACTCATATAAAATTGCAGTTATTTTTTAAAATAACAGTCCGTTGATTGTCCGATTGATTTCAAAATTGAAGTACTATATCTTCTCATGTAGACTCTCGAAATTATGAACTAAGAGGGACACATTTAAAGAGTTCTATTTACAACAATGATCCCTCATTGTTTACTCTAAAAAGTTTCAGCTTCACGTGTCATAAAATGAGTAATTTCCATATGTTTACGTGAAATCGTAGATTCTTTTGATATATTTATGATCTGGGAAGTTAGGCAATGGAGGCAAAGTACATTATCATAATTATTAAACGAAAATGATGTTTTTTGTTAAATTGAGTCAATAACACGCATCGTTACCCTAAATAGTCGTTAAAATTGACAAGACCTTTCGCCATTCTTCAAATGTTCGATGCCAGAGAGAGCATGCCCGACACAGCAAGCAAGCATGATGTTCAGTAGGGCAGACGGCGACTGCTCAGTCCAACAGCACGCGCGATGTCGTTCGGGTGTCCCTTTCGGCCCGATTTTGAACGTATTGCACCGGTTTTCATTAAATTAAAAATCAAAAATTCAGTTGAAGAAGTACCTTCAAAAATGGTGAACCTCCAAAATTGTGTGCGAGTGTAAAAAGTTGAGTGATACTTCCTGAAACTTTATACGAGTTTTTGTTCTTCGAAATTAAACGTGCATCGAAAGTGTAGTGAATCTGTGACATTGTTTCCAATGTCTCTCCTTGTTACCTTTCACTGTACTTTATACTGAATCGAGTTGCTGAACCATATAATAATAATCCAGGTTCACTGGGTAAGAATGTATTACTTTTCCACGCGAGCTCCACGTTTCTTGCATTTTTTTGGAAGTTATCTACTTACATTTTCAAATTTGACTATTTTTATAAGTAAATATCGGTTGTCCATACATTGCAAACATTATTTAACTACATCTCATGTAGATTAATTATAAATATTAATTGCAATTATTTTCAATGTTTGGAAACTAACTGTGGAGATGAATAAAGAAAAAATCTGCAAATATGTTTGTACAGGATGCGACAGCGTCGATAAATATAATCAGAGGATCGTTATCAAATGTTTTCAGACAAAAGTAGGAAGTTGAATTAAAAAATTTATTTAAAAAGTCATTTAAATGAGTATGTTTGATAAGGACTTATCATTTTTATGAAAATTTCCAAATCAAGAGCATATATTTTACATCCGGTATTTTACATTTGTAGCAAGTTGTTGACCTCGAACTAAAAAGACTAAGCACGAGAAAAAAACTTTAATATTTACCACAATTATAGTGTTTTTAATATGATATGACGGAATAATTTACAGTGACACGTGTGTAGTGTTTTTTTTCCGAGCGAGGTCATATTATAGTTTTGATTTATATTGTTTGCTACAATTTATAGTGTTAGCTGTTAAGCACTCAGTCCTATACATATTTGCGTAATTTTTTTTTATCAAACACGAAATTGAATTTCAATTTCTAATTTGAAAGCCAGATAACGCTAAAATATTACAAGAGACGCGAGAGCTTCGTGTTTTAATATTTAAGCGCTTGGAGTCTTTTCGTGAATGTGTTGAATAAAAAATCGTGATGGAAGCAAAAAGTTAAGCGACTTTTTCCCTGAATGACTTGAGATGTTCGGAATATAAAATCTTACTTTCAGAAATTACCGCGTGAAATGTTCATTTTCAGAAGAAATTAGGACCAAAGTAGGATTATCTAAGACCATGATTTTCAGCTTATAGAATACAGGCAATTTCAAAGGGATTATTATAGCTAATTGGTTGAATGGGATTGGACCAATTAGGACTGCTAACCCTGATTTAATCTTAATATTCAGAATCGAGAACATTGATAAGCACCAAGCAATTTAATTATTTCGGTCAATTCTCTTGACTTGTATAATTTGCTTCCTGGAATTAATGGCTTCATTGTTTATTCACTTTTTTTCGCTTCAAAGATATCAAGGGTTATTTGGACTTGTAAAATTTGCGATATTTTTTCCCGAATAGTCATCATGAATAGAACAATCTTTCTCATAATAATATTTTTATATTCATATGTTTACTGCCGTGTTAAGTATCATTACATATTTTTACATAATAACGAAGCATGACTTGTCATAAAAAGCACCTTTCATAAATATATTAAATAGAAATATTTGTAAAAGATATTTTTAAAAATTGAAGACTTGTCTTGTGTCTTTCATCCTGCTTTTAAAACTATAAAAAAGCAAAACTCTTAAAATTTGAATTTAAATGAATTCTATAGTGAGCTAGGAAAAATATTATTTCTAACGAAGAGAATTATCTTTTGAATATCTATCAAATAGATACTTATTTGGTCAAGTGCTTTTTATGAAACGAACTACTTAAAAGCTTTGGAAGCTTTAATATAAAAGAATATGAGCTTTATAAGAGACAAAACAAAAAGCGGATCTACTGCTTCAGAAAGATCAAAGGGGCTTTCTTTTCTAAGTATTTTACAAATATCCACCGAGGGATTATTTTTTCATAAATAAAATCAAATATAAGAATTTAACTATCTTGATTAGAATCATCATGTTTATTTCAGAAATAATTATTTTTCCTAGACTTATTTATTGGAATGTTTGAAGACTTTGGCAGGCTTCTAATTTTCAAAGGATTTGAGTGACAGAGAAATCGAACCAGACACTAAAAAGTGCTTCGTTGCCAACTGTATAAACACTTTTGCGTCTTTGAGTCGACCACTGTCAAACGAGTTGTTCTAAAAATGTGAAATCTTCACTCCGCGACTCAAGTGAAATTAAAAGCGACTTGACATTATTTTGTCTTTAGCCTATATTTAATTCAGGTTTCTTTTTTATCAAAAAATTGAGATCGATATTATTCGATTTTAAAGATCAAATATCTACCGAAACTACGAACTTTATTTCGAGTGGATGCAAATGAAGTTGTACTGTCTTAATAATTTAATCTGCACAGATTGATTATTTTGATCTCAATTTGATGATCAGAGAGATCTGTAACGATTTAATACCCCGGGGGCTTAATATGATGATACACCTCTCAATAAACATTTTAGTTGATTTCATCTACCAGGCACGTACATTTTTATTTTATTTACAATTTAAAAATTAAAAACTGGATCATATCGAATCGTGTGACCTTAATTGCGCAAAAACAGATACGAAAAGTCTGTCAGCAATCTGCTTTTTCCCCTTAAATTGTATTTAAAAAATAATTTCCTTAAAAAAAACAAAAGATTTATTTTTTTTTTTTGGAAAGCTTGTATATCAGCTACTGCTGGCATTCTGATCTTTATCAACTGATAATATTCTACTTCTCGGAAATAAATCAGATTATATTTAGCCTCTTATCGCTAATTACTTCAACCGTGCTGATTAGACTTAATGTTTAATAAATGGCCAGTAATCATACATAATATTCTTCGAGGATAAAAATCCACCAAAATTTTCCTTTGTGGGGTTTACAATATCTTCAAAATTTATTCTAAGCTCCAGATTAAGGGATTAAAACGCGGATTACGGTTCAGGGGTATGTAAATAGTAAACATTGAATGATTAATTGGTATTGATTAATGGAAAAAACCGAGTAAATTCAATATTATTCTAAGGTTTCCATTCCCATTTCCGTGATTCCACAAATTAGAGAAATAATCATCATTATCACAGGTTGAGAATTATCTTAAGCTTATATAACCGTATGATTATTCTTTTTCACCTTTTAAAGAAACTTCAGAGTTTCTCGCTATAAAGGAAATTATTTTTTCGCATCAATGCGGTGATGGCTTGAGTGCAAATCAATGCATTCGTGAATTTTCCACCTGAGTCCCTTGCACGTATATAGAGAACGCCATGCAGAGAATAGCTTCGTGTCAAACCCGCAATCACGAAAAACACTTCCGTCACATTTCCGCATGACAGCTAGGTGGCGTATTGAGAGAAAGGTCAAAATTGTGGGTCAGATAGAAATGGGTTAGAGACACATATAAAGGAATAGCATGTAAAATAGGGATTTCAAATTTGTTATTGGAATAACTGTTAAAAACCACTGTATTTGAAATTTTGAATATACCTGGAATTATTCTGACAGGAAATAACGTTTCTACCGTTTTCATGTACGGCTCTTAATCAAATTGTAGAAATAGACCAGGGGAATTGCTTCGTTAACACTTTAGCCCCAAGCACATACTGCAAGCTTTCAAATCGGAAGCCTGAAATCATACAGAGCAATCGATAGTACAAATAGAGCTTTGATCGCTTGATCCATATAAGAGATTTACTTGACAAGAAATATCTATAATATGCCCTTCTACTTCACTGAAGATTAAGGCACTGGTATGGAAACAGGAGAGATGAGGAAGTCAGCTAGATATTTTTTGCTGAGACATAAAATCATGCAAAAATTGTAAAATTAAATGCTTGCTCTATATTTATAACAAAGAAGTGCATTTTAGGAGAAGAAAGATTTTTTGGAAATGTAGTTCTTTCAAGCATATAAAAGGATAAACGGACTTTTTCAATTATTTTTACTCAGTAAAGTTTATTTTCAAGAAATACATAATAAATACATCATTAAAATAAATACATACTAAACTAATACCTAACTCAATATGTATTGAGAAATATGAATTCGAGATTTTTAGAAGCAGTGTAGACGAAAATTTATTCTGCATCACTGCGGCTGAAGCCACAACTCGAAATGGAATCGGAAAACGGAAAATTCAGATCTACATATTTTTCTTAAAAGTATGTCGAAGTTTATTTCTCGGATGAAAGAATCTTTGTGTAATTTTCAGTAATTTTAAAATGCATTCTGTGATAAGATGGTAGAATTTCACACCCATCTTCTTGTTAATGCGACAAACTCGAGGAAATTAATCCTTTAAGGTCTGTTACGTTTTTCTTTTCACAGGATGGTTTCATTAAGTAATTTTCCTATCTCGTAACATTTCCTTGACGGGCGAACACGAGAACGACTCGAGTGCAAATGATGGCAATCGATCCAAGTTGGGTTAAGTGAAGAAACTGCTTTTTTCGCCTTGTTGAGGCTGGACACGATATCAAAAGAGATGGTGTAAAATCTGATCGACCATCTGCTTGATAGAAGGTCATAAAACTTTTGGCTTGTCAAGTTCTTTCAACCGAAGGAAATCCTCTCCTTATTTTTCGGTATGATTGCGGTAAAAAAAATGTCCGCAATAAAAAAAAACCGCGTGAGTGAAAAGTCGTAATTTGTTTAGCGGTGCAGGTTTTAATTAAAAAGTTCATATTCTATGTCATCATCGCATTCTATTCGTTCGCAATGAATTATTCAGCCAGTAAGTAGAAAGCTGTGAACAACTGAACATTCAAGAAGACGTGGGTTAGACAGGTACCAACTAGGGAATCGAAAAAGTGTGTATATAAATAAGAGCGGCGTTTTTAATTATTTACCTGTCTTCTCTTTAACAGATGCGCTATCTTGTTGATTTTTTAAAATTTTCATCGCATTGAGAATAATTCGAGGAAAAATTTGTTGCGATTAATTTTTAAATGCAGAAAATATGTGTAAACTGTTGTTGCAGTTTATTTGCTCTTATAATCCAATTTACTGTGAGGATGAATATTCATACAAGTTCAAGTATTCTCAGTGAAGCGTTAAAATCAACCAATAAACTCAGTGTGAACTGTCATATTGTAATGAATAATAATATACGCATGGATGGTTAGCTTTGTTCCACAAGTTTGCTTTGTTTGCTTATAAGTGCATTGAACTCATAAGGGATTAATGTTATCATTATAACATTAACCTGTGGGCGATTATCGAGTTTGTTAATTCTACTTGAGAATGGAAAAGCCGTTGCAATCAGCGCTTTTTGTACATAATTTCTTCAATTACGTACATACGTGCGATTCTTTTCTTTCTGCTTACGTTGTACCTTTTTTTATATACCATTAATTTCAATACTTCAAAACGATTTTAAGAAATCAGACAAATCAGATTCTTTCGAAATTTTCTAAAATCTATTAGATTATGAATGAATGAATCTATGGTATTTTATTATTATTAATTAATATGATATACTCATAGTTTTTTTTTACCTAATGATCTTTATATTTTTGTATTATGTCAAACTTGCTCAATGCAATTTATTCATTACGTAAAACTAGTCATTAAAAATGAAAGGTGACTTTTGTAAAATTATTTATAATTGGTCCTATTCACAAGATCTGCCTGCTTTTTCCCTTTTGCTTACTTTTCTCTTACATGCTGGTTGACACTATTTGCAGACATATACACTAGCTCACATATGACTCTGGGTGACCCAGTCTTACGTATGATTTTACGAATAAGAAATACAAGTGTAAAAAAAACCAGCGTTTTTTTTCGTGGAAAGTACTCCAAATGAGCATTTATAAAGAAATTATGCACATAAAATTAGAAACATATATTGGTATAATATATTTTATGTCAAAGATGGATAAAAATACTGTAAAAAGTTGTGATATTTCGATTATTTTTATAACAATGAATAACTGATTTTCATTACATCATATAACGAGCTCTAAATTATATAATGCAAGTGACATGCTATTGTGAAGTATACATATATGTATGTTCGTTTAAAGTTATCTGCTTCATCCAATGATTAGGTTTCCGATGGAAAAGAGGGTCAATAATTGTACATATGTACATATGCGTAGAAATCCAGGTAGTAGATTGTATTTTAATGTTGGAATACGTATGAAAGATCAATAATTCAGGGATACGAATTATTTCATTTCTGATCCTCTCTATTACCGGCTACGATCTCATGTTGGATCAAAATAACAATGTTTATTTGATCATGCAATGATAACGTATTTTTTCTCATTAAAAGACAAAATTCAAATTGCGACACTGAAAATGACTTGTATTCACCAAGCATAATGACAACAAAAATATAGCATAATTTTTCTTCTTGCATACAGTGGAGTCATTATCAACATTTCTGTATTTACATCCATTGACGCTTGTTTTTTCAGTCCATAAATGAATTTGAGAATATTGTTTTTCCCCCGCGACACACCAAACTCTATGAATAGAAAAATATTATTGCAATTGTATTTAAATGGTTAATTTTTCCATTAAATATAAATTTAACGTAAAAAAGTAAATTATTAGGCCCCTATATTGTTAAATATCTCGATATTATTTGCTGAAGAAAATGGAGTCGATGCAAAAAACGA
Organism: Synergus itoensis; assembly: GCA_904066005.1. Lineage (NCBI taxonomy): Eukaryota > Metazoa > Arthropoda > Insecta > Hymenoptera > Cynipidae > Synergus > Synergus itoensis. Next base: position 239,297 of record CAJFCP010000179.1, read on the forward strand.
ATAAGACAAAAGCGTGACGTAAGAATAGATCCCGCATGTTTTTGCGTTACCTTCAGTGGAGATAATTGCGGTAATGTATTAATAGCTGTACTTTGTCGACCTAAGAGCATAAATACCTGCGGGCATTTCGGCACATGATCTGCAATTATTTAGCAATTGTAAATTACGTAAAAACTGCAACTGTTTATTGGAGTTTAAAATGCTTAATTTAAATTGAATACCTTTTTTATAGTAGCTTCAAATTTAATGTCTCTTTTCTATATCATTTCACAATACATCGGACTCGTAATTATGCGCCATTCTATTCCTTCAAATTACAATATTCCATTCAAAATTTTCTTTCAAATGTAAAAGTAAGGGACTTCCTTGTCCCTTTGTTTAACATTGCTTGAAGTAGCTGGAGGTTGCATTCCTCTGATCTTTGAAATGGAAATTTTCGTTCAAGCATAACTTTACTTTGTATTTTGTACTTCTATTCAGATTTTATTATATTATTCATTTCATTGAAATGAAAACTTTATTTTCTCATTATTTATTTCAGAAATAACAAGATACATAAACAAAGAGATCGGAAAGTTCACTTAACAATTTTTTTCTCATAAAGTTAAAAAATTTGGATTTATAGAAATAGAAAGGGAATTATTGTAGGACATTAGTAGCTATAAAAACGTGTCAATTCTAGCTCTAAATCGACTAATGTTCAGTAAAAAATTTACTGGCTTTTGCAGAACTTTTTCTCCTTTAATCGGACCTGGAGATTCACCGATAGACAATAATCTAAGAAGCTTACGGTACCTCAAGCTACAATAAGCTCTTTCGCTTTTTTATTTTCACCATCATGTTTATTTACGAAAATATTCTCGGTTTCTGTTGAAAAGCAGAGTAAAACTTTTTTTTATTTTTCATTTTGTCTTCTAAGTTTCGCAATAAAAATAAATCGTTATAAAAGTAGGCAGAATGATTCTACTTTTTGTAAATATCTTTTCTTTTGAGAGAAATACAAGTTTTTCTTTTCCGCAGCATGAAAATGTAGCTTTTGTGTACATTATACGCTTCTAAAGTGTGTAAACCTTTCAAAATGCGGGAAGTAAAATAAAATACCTCTACACTTGTTTCACTAAATCGCTGTTAAACCTTATCAAAGTAAAATGTATTCACGGCAATGCAGCTGGTATACCTTTTATCGGCACATATATATTCCGCCCTAAATCCAGCTTCGGGCGATTTGCGTATTGACGAAACTTAAAGCCACTACCTAGCACTAGGGAAAGAAAAAAGCGAATGACAAATGTGCTTATAAATCAAAACTTTTTTCCGGTGCAAGTCAACTTTACTTTGATGCTTTGATTTTTCTTTTCTGACAACTCAAAGTAGTCGAACAAATGTCTAGGTATTATATTTTTATGGCGCAGCAATAACTTATCAAAAAAATGAGGAATATTAATTTTTCTTATTAATGAACTTTTGCTCAAACTTTGTAAAATACGCTTTATAAGTTTTAAAGTCAGATTCTTTTTACTGATAATTTTCAAACTTGATTCTGTATAGTTTCTAACGATTAATTGGCACCATTTTCAACAAAATGCTACTGATATCGACATGCCCTCCCTTCATCGCCCCTTTCTCATTCTCTTTGATTCTTTCAGAGCTGTTACGTTTTCACGCAGCAGATTTTAATTAAATTTTATATTCACGAGATATCGTCTGTTTTCATCTGCAAACTTGAATTCTTCTCAGTCTTTTTTGATTTTTATAGATTAGTTCCTTTTATACGCGAATCTTCCATTATTTCTTAACCATCATTTATTCTTAAAATATAAGCGATGGAAAATTCGATAAAATGTGAAATAATTGAACATATTCACTTTTTACGTATTTCTGCTGCTGCTATTCATAAGAAGAAATATGAGAGAGAAAAACGAAAACAACTTAAAAAATTTAGAAGAAAATAAAGAACTTTAGAGCTGAAGTTTTAAAAATTTTATAGAGATTCTCGTACTTAACCCTTCAAATACTGCTTCAATATATTCTCAGATAAATTCCTTTCCAGAAGTGAGTAGATCTTTCAACACTTCAGACAGCTTATTTTTTTATTATTATACAAATAAAGAACTTTCTCGTTTCGTAAAGTTTAATTAAAGATCCAGGTTAATTTAATTTAACATTCAAATTCAGTACGTTTTTCTTTCAATTGCCTTGTCAATATTCTGACTCAATTTGAAAACTTTTTAGCATACTTGTGTGTCCTTCTAAATACATACTGTACACTTGCACCAGAAATGTCATTCGTATATGCAATTGCAGCCTCCCCTAAACTGTTATCGATATTAATCTTGGATGTATGCCAACGTCCACAATATTGCCTGATATTTCACCTCTTGGAATGGTCCCTATTATCACACTACATCGCCCCGATAGAATTTTTCATCAATAGAAAATGAAAACTTTCTCCAGAATCCATACAGATATATAAAATTTGATAATGTTTACAAATTGCAAAGAGAAATTTAAAAGAAAAATGCAAAAGATGTCCACGTTGTTCTAATAAAGGAATTAAAGAGAGTGATAATTAAATTCATTTTAATTCGAAGAATTTACATTTCCACAATTTTACTAATTGGAGTCGAGAGGAATTTAATTTACTTCTTTCGTTCTGTATATCTAAGTTGTTTGCCAGATATTTTTCTCGCAATGGCTGCAATTTACAGACTGGTCAGAAGAAAATAAATCCTTTTAGAGATAGGCTACTGGTGCTGTGATGGTGTCACTGGCAGTGCAAAATGCATACAAATCTCTGAATTTACGTTTTACCTCGTAAACGCTTGCGAAAAAGATTGATAAAAATTTATTTGCTTGTATCTTCACTCTCGATGCGTTTTCTAATTGCCATGTTTTCGAGTGAGCCTTAAATGAAGAATTCAATGTTTTAATTCTATTTAATTTCGTTAAATGAAACGTTAATTAGAAAAAATACGAAAGCAAGTGTTTGATTTTATCAGTTTCTCGATTTCTGGTGGATAAATTCCCTAAGAAATAATCCCTGACACTTTTAGTTGAGTTTTGATATCATGGAATTAAATATGAAAACATATCCTTATTCTAGTAACATGAGAAGCTCAGGAAAAATGATAGAATGAAAAGAGAGGGGAGAATGACGTCATATCTTCCCATTTTCTTCTAAAGCCGATGGCTCAAGTTCTCTATAGATATTATAAAAGATAAGCGCACTCCCTTTTTATTATCAGAGTAAGGTATATTCATTTAATATAGAAATCAATAGGAAATATTCTACAATGAAATTTCGTACATCAGCTCTGTAAAAATTCACAACCTATATAAATTGTTTTGTAAACTTTTTATACATTGAGAAAATTTCAAACTTTTAGTTGTCGGATTGTATTTGCTCACAATTATAATGCACTTGAAGTATATTCACAATATTTTCCCTTATTCTATTTTCTCAAAGAGAATATTTACTCTTCAGAAAGCAAAGCTGCTGTCCGCAAAACTGACGATCTTGCTCAAATAAAGTGTATGTCACGTTCAGGGAATATTTTTTTTTAGATATCTGAGTTTTATTCTCTATTGAGACAGTAAATAAGTTTTGAAGTAATTGTCGAAGTTTGTAAAAGAGATTCATTAGCGATTGGCAACTTTCGTAAATTTCAAGTTTAAAGGAATGTAAAGTATAATAGTAACTGGTTTTCAATTGCAAGCAGAACTTTGAAACTTCTTGTTTCTTCATTCAATGATATAACAGAAAATCGATTATACTAAAACTAGAATTAGAATTAAAACTAGAATTATTAGAATTTACACAAAAATGTGAAGAATTATCCAATACTTTTTTGTTTATACTTTTTGTTCATTGCGCAATTAAGAGAAACGACAGCTGCGGTGCATCATACGATAAAATGCAAGCTTATTGGAAAGATAAAATATGCCACATCTATCCGACGAAGCGTATCGTTAATTAATTAGTTTCCATAAACAAGGTCGCCTCGCAGTTTAAATAGAAGCGTATGAAATGAGAGAAGTCCTACAGTAAAACAAACACTTTCGTTTGCATTCCTTTTTTAAGTCTCTTTTAGGAAAATTTGCGTAGCGCATTATCTCAGTTTGAGAGAGAACAGAAGCTTTACAAATAAATACGTAACATTTTAAAGTACAAAAAATGCAAGAAGGGCTTTTAAAAAGATGAGAAATAATTTGTAGTCCTTTCTAGTCCACCATAAATATCTCTGAACTTTATAGTACATGAGAATGAAGCTTTCTCTCATTGATGAGAGGATAAGTTCCACAGATGCTGATCTTCCCTCGGGCAGGAACATGATTTCGTTACGTACAACTATCGAGACTGCTCTCATAATTAAGTCAACACCCCGAGGAGTAACTAAACCACAAAGTAAAAAGTCCCCTTCCTTTTAGTTTCGATCTTTTTTCAGGATCATTAATTCGCAGCCCAATTTAATTTATTTTAGTTAATTTTCATTGAAGTTTATTCCTAGTTCACTTTTTCTGCTAAAGTATTTACTTTACTTATAATTTACGTAATTAAATGTAATTCAAAGTATATCTTCTCAGAGAAGCGATATGAATCTTCTCATTTCTTGTACTTCATTACAAGAAGCCCGACATGTTCGCTCCATGGAGTAGATTAGCTCATTAATTCCAAACTAATTTAATTGCTCTAAAATGACGTGGGCTTGCTAAGGTATTAAGTTTCGTGTAAAGTCAATAATAATCAGCCCTAAAATGACATGACTTCGTTAATGATGCGTATATAGGGCTGGTTTAATTAACGTTCAGTGTGAAATTCGAGTGAAATGCGTCACGGACGAAACGATCCTTCAAATTTATCAGTAGATCCACGTTTTAGTGTCCTGTCGATAAACAGACATATGTTATACTAAATTCAAGTGAATGTGTGTTCTCACGCAGAATAATGGACAGTAGTCTGTTTAAACGCAGTTTCTGATAGGATCCTCTCCTTCGAATTATTTATACTTGTATACATGTCAGATACACCAGGTTTCTAATCAAACAAATTCGTAAATCATTAGATCTTCACGATTTGAGATCCTCCGAACAACGATGACTTTTGAAAGAATTAACCGATTGGATTGGTTTACTATATTAATTATTTAAATTAAAAGATGGTTTGAAAAGTCGTTAGAAAAAAAAACCTTTTGTAAAAAGGATTTGGTAAAGAGATTTCGTAATGAATAATTTCTTGTATTTTTTAAAATTTCAACAGGAAAATAAGAAGTAGTAACAACTTTACATAAATACACAGAATATTATTTTTCTGTTGTGAAACTTGGAGAATAAATTTCCCGTAAGATAATTGTGTGCACTGGACCAAAGTTTCAACCACAACTTAATTTCCATAAATTTGTAGACACTTTGTACAAAAGGCTAAGAAAAAATTAAAATTTTCATTCAGAGCTTGGCGCACCGGGTGCAGTTTGCTTAGTTTATGGACCAAATTATTGACACTAAACTAGGCAAATTGCACCCAGAGCGCATTCTGGTGTATTGCGGTCGAGTTTATTATTAGCTAGTCATAATTTGAAATAACATACTGTTTAATATCTGTACGATATTATATCGAAGCACAATTATCAAATCTGTTAATTACACAGAAATTGGAATGGGGCGTTTCAATTAAATTGAGCGTAAAATTTCGTAAAAGTCAAGTGAATTTTGTTACGAAATACTGAACAATAATTTTAAAGATCAAAATTCTATATATACTATATACATAAATTCTCTATAGTTGCTATACTTTTGACCTTTAGTATACATAAATCTAAAGATGTAAAAATAAATTGTCGCAATTGTGTGATACTGCTAACTATTAACCAAGAAGAAGTTAATCTTTCTTAGATGGAATATTCATGCTGAGAAGAATTTCATGAACAATCAAGTCTAACATAAAATGGACCCTAGATTCTTTGATCTGGATTGAGTTCAATGCCGTAAATTTTGCTTTAGTGTCTTGGCAGATCGTTCACGAAGGTCTGGCCAAGTTTTTCCTTGCTTCAAGAGATGTTCCTATAGTAGAGACCTTATAAATTATCAATGAAGGAGCTTTCAATGAAGATTTATTTTTTCTCCTCGATCTGCTTGTACTTTTCTGATTCCCCAGAAATAAATGTAATTAATTATCTACACTCATAGAACATTGATTTAGTACTAATTACTGTTGATTAATACTTTGGCAGAGTGGGTTTAAAGGGAATCATTACATCCTTCAAAAGACCGATCCACAATTGATCTCGCATCCGGTGTATTGCCTATTGGCCTGATAACGACCTTAATGGCTAATTATTGCCCAATTTGTATGAAAGTCAGGTCTCGTTGCGATCCTCATCCATCGTAACGCGATTCGTAGTAACACTGGCACGCTTGACCCAGAACTTAGGCAATCTAGGGTAGCTGCTTTCGTCGGAATCGATAAGTCTATTACACCTACCATCACCCACGCTGTCAGATCGCTTATTAAAGATTACCGTTAAGGGTAATAGTGTAATAGAACAATTTAAATTCAAGCTCAGTTTCGCTTTAGCTTTAATTCCTGATTTGATCATTCATTCTGTCCACATAGAAACTTCTGTTTCCGCTCGTTTATAAAAGGCGTGTTTTCTGTCTCGTGATTTCAAGAAATGTTTAACGAATTCGAAGAATTACAAAGAATTTCCAGAGATTTTGTGGGATTTAAAAGGAAGTTTCAAAGGATTTAATGGGATTTCAGAGAATAGGAATAAATTTCACTCGAAAGTTTTTGTAATCAGAAACTTGATCGTACACTGAGAAAAAATACTCGGAAATTTTTAACGAGATCTATTGATTCAAAAGTATATTTATTGATTTACAAGTATTTTGTTTACAGTGTAGTAAAAAAATAACGGGGTCCATTCCATAAATTATAATTATCACAATGTGTATTTTGTCTGAAATTTCACATCTATTTCGCGTAAACTTTGTATCGATTGCACATGTGTCCAGTGTCCACGCCATTCAACTTTAGTCATTATATGTACCCCGCACAAATACCTGCAACGGAAACCGACTACCTATCTATTTCATTAGGGAACAAGGTTAATATGCCGTTGGATATTCATGTCTCTTTCACCGACATGAATTTCACGAAACCGGGTGACCCTTTCTTATTATTATTGACCAAAGAGAATTACGACACACTTTACAACGCGGCGTCCAATACAGCAGACGATTGTTGATTGGCTCCTGCACATGAAAGAAAAGTAGTTCTGATATTTTTATTAGAAGGTTAAACGCTCTGAAAATCGATGTGTTTGACAAAAGAGTTACAAATTCAGTCAAATCTAGCCGTCTATGTCCTTGCCCTTTTTGAATTGTGACAACGAGTCACGATACACGAACATAGCGAACGAATTTTAGGGCAGATGATATTATCAGTGGCTTAAGTATTCTAAATTAAAAAACTATTGAAATATTTGAAGACAGAAGCATTTTTTCTGTTTTGCAAAGGTGACTATGGGGTTTTAATTTGAATTTTTGCGTTGAACGTGTACAGTAGTTAAATTTGTATCCTATACGAAATGGGGATTTTATTTCATAATGTTGGATTATTATGCAGCTCTGCTGTTATTTAATTACGGTCTCTGCATTTGTAGAAAATTTGTCTCACTAGAGAAAACTATTTGCATATATAATTTAAGCAGTTAAACAATTTACTTGAGTCCGATTAAGCTTTGTGGAAAGCACATAAAGCGGAATGTAGAGTCGCATAACATCGAGTCAACAGCCAACAACAATAGCTCTGTACTAAAATTTCCGAACGTACAGCTAAAATTAGATTTGAGCTCCTTTTTTTTTTATTTTTTGACTATTTACAAGCCGTCAATATTCGACGTCATTCTCTCATAGTTAAGCCAAGTACTTGGCAGTACTCCACATTTCCTAAACTGATCTAGCTATCACCGATTATTCACCCGTCATAAAATAGTCTACTTCTGAATCATCGACTGGGATCGCACTTCAAAATTAATATACTGAAGTTCAAAGAAAGATTTGAAAATTCTATTTTAAGAATTAGGTTGCCTATAAACTTATATACATGTAAGAATGATCATCAAAAAGAGTAAAATGCATTTACGAAATAGTCATCTTAAAAGGCAAAAAATGCAGCACAATTTCATATCAAAGAATACAAAATAATGGACGCGACAAAAATTGAAAGAGGAACAAGAGTTGAAGGAGGACAAGAGTAGATGATACTAAAAGCTTTTGAGAAACACGCAAGAACTCATTTCATTCATATACCTATTTCTCAGTTTCACTTTCATTTCCCTACTCTGCAATTAAGAAAATAAATCAAAAGGCGCGAGTTTATTTATATTGAAAGCTCTTAGTGCTTTCGAAGTTTACATGATTTTGAAACCACTTAATGCATATTTGGTGAATTTTCGATTATTATTACTGTATAATTACTGTACTTAATTTCGAACGTTCAGATTCTAGTAAGGCAAATTCGTAATATAAGAGCAGCCATAATCATAAAATATTCAAGGATTTTTATGGAACAAAATTGATAAAGTCCTTTCTCTGATTATTGCGTGGAGTCTTGTCCCTTGTGAATACGCCTCAGGTCGTAATTGGAATTAGATATTAAATTGATTTTATATTTTTTGTAATTTTTTCTCCGAAGAGAGAGGCTTTTGCTGGATAAAATAATTTTATACATTTATTTATATAATTCCAATTAAATTAAACATTTCTTCATTCCACATTTTTAGAAAGTGCAAGGCATTCGTCTCTTCTAAAATTAAGCCAATACAAGTTTTATATTATACAGACGGTGTTATAATCCAAGTGGGGGTAAACTCAGTCACCTATTTATTTTTAGTTGTATCTATTTATATCTAATTCTTTTTCTCTATCGATTCGTTGAAAGACCTTCGAACTCACGAAATCGCAGTATATTATCAGATTTTGTACCAACACGAAATTCGGTCTAACACTCATTCATTGAACAACAATTTGATTTTGTCACGCGACATGACCATTGCGAGTGGTGCGAAGGTGTGCAGCTAAGGTTCCTACTAAAGAAAACTGACTTCTCGAGGTCCCTTTATACCCGAGATATATTAGCTCTTCGGCTCTTTTGTCTTCGATATAATTAAAACCGTCGTTCGCCGTTAGAAGATAAAGATAAAGTTTCTATAAAGGAAACGCTACTCACGAAAAGAACTTTAAGTGATTAAACAAATTATATATCTGGGAGGGAAATTCATTTCAAACAGAGGAAAGTACTTAATTCATTATCGAGATAAACTTTAACAATTTAGACCTGAAATAGCAGAAAAATTTATTTGAGCTCGGGACAACCCGCCTCGACCCATAAAACGAAACGTAAAAAAGAATAAAAAAAGGCTTCTTCAGACTTCTGCCAATCCCTACACTTCTCTTGTTGAAAAAAATCTCCAACTGAGCGCGAAATCCATTTCAGCGTCATAATCATGTCACATGCTTCTGCTTTAATTTTGGAACTTCCGTCTGGTGTTTTTCCCCGTGGGTCTTTTTAAAGAATTACGAGAAAATCAGAGAGCAAGTTAAACACGCGACAAGCACAGCGTTCTCGTAAAAGTGAAAGATTTGCTTTACGACCTGCTATGACTTACAGTTTTCAAACCGCGAATGTAAATGATAAATCGGCATTAAAAAAGTGCGCATAAAACCACAATAAGACCGGATGACGATTTTTATGATGAAATGCATAAGTATCATTTAAACAGTCGTTAAAATACAAAAGTATACTTTTTCACGCCAAGTGTAAACTAACTAAAGCTCGATAAATGAGGGATATCAAAAATCAAAGGGAATAGAAGAGAGAGGTAGTAAGATTAATTAAATTTCACAGTGCAATTCAAACTCGATGAAATTGGTTCTGGTATTTTGTTACTAATCCCATATAACTAAAAATTGAGCATGTATATTTTCAGGTAAAATTTTTATATTATGCTGTACCATTTTACACTATCTTTTATGATATCGTTTCCTATTTAAGTAAAGGCATCCACCCGGGAAAAAGCAATAGAAACCTTTCAAACAATTGCCACTAAAAAGAAAGAGATTGTTATTGGATATTACATCCATGGAATTTTTCAAACACATACTGTATGTTTGGAAGAATGAAAAAACTCACAAAACATTATCTTCCAGAATTTACTGTCCAATTATAAAGTCCGTAAGGAGGGTAGTAAAAAGTGGAATGAATTCTTTATTTCTACTTTATGCCCTTTTATTGCGAATCTGTTCTTATAAGAAAGTTGACTCCAAGCGCTTAATCTTATATCAAGTTTCTTTTTCGATAGCTTCATTAATTTTCAGCTCAGATCAAGAGTCCTGCGGTCAGAGGAGTGCAAATAAAAACAGAAATGTTTACCCGAAGAAGGAAACGCATCAACTTGCTGATCTTGTTTTGACGTTGTAAAAGCCACCAGAGATCTAAACTAAAGAGAAGTAAGAAAACTTTCATCCCAGGTTACCTCTGGAGGAATTAAACGACCCGGAAGTCGAATCGGACGGCTTCCAGATGATTTTCTGACGAATTATTTACTCTCTGTTTCTTTCGTTGAATGTAAGCGATTGATTTTTATCCTTTGAAGTTGAATTTTTACTGAACAAACACAAGAAAATTGTTGTCATGGAGGAAGAAGAATCAGAAGAGATGCGAGAAGCAATTACACTTGTGAATAAATACGTCAAGAAAACAACGTCCAAAAGATTCTCCTCGACACGTCAGCAACTGCGAAAGAAAGAAAACTCGAATGAGGAATCGGATACCATGGAATGTCCTTCTGAAAATGAGGTGGAGAACATCCCCCCAGATGACGATCTGGAACCCATCGTAACTGACGAGAAGGGAAATCGCATCTCAGGAAGAGAGAGATCCATAGATAATGAACTTCCTGATGTCTCGGAAGAGGTGTCAGAAGTTTCCGAGGTCTCGGAGGCACGAATGGAAGTGCGCAAAACTGAAACTCAAAGACACACTACCACTGCGAGGATTCAGATTCAAAGTTCCTCTTCCTCAAATGAAAATGAAAACCCTCCTCGAACTAGCTTGGCGAGATTCGGTGGCGCTAGGCTTTTCATGTCCTCCACAAGAAGTCCGCAATCCAGTTCAAGCCAAGAGGAATACGAACCGGAAGTGAAGACTATTCCAAAGAAGAACCTGCTGACTATAGGATCCAGCCACGTAACCGCCAGATCGATGGAGTCTTTAAGGACATCTAAAAACTTTCTGAGTGCAGATGATCGATACTGTGAGGACTCTCGATCTTTAGAGTCACTTTCATCGTCTTCAGAAACTCATATGGCTTCTGGATCTAAAGGACATTACAGAAGTTTTCTGACTTCTTCGAAGAAAGATCTGAGACGAATTGTGGCTTTAGAATCGAGAAGCAGCGATAATCTTCATCGGGAAGAGAGTCTCAATGCTGAAGTTAGGAGAGGTCTATTTGCTAACATGGGCCTTGAGAGAAGACTTCCCCAGCATCTTAGTTTGCCTCCTCCTTCAGGAGTTTTTTCCTTAACGAGTCCTGGTGGCAGTGATAGAAGAATTACTATCCTGAGTCCACATTCGCCTCTTCAAGTTCCTGACTTTCAACAAAGTTTCTCCGTCCAGACGCTCAAGAACAGAAGGAAGAAGGCCATCGTCTTGCCGAGGTTGGTGTTACCCCGAAGTGAATCAGAAGTCTTTTTAGAGTGAGTAGCACCTGCACAAAGCACTGCTTGTTGTTTCTGTTCGACGTCTTGATGTTTAATTGATTATTGACTTTCCTTTCATTTCCCAGTTTCATCTTCCATGTTTCTTAATTTAAATGCAATCGCTTAACAAAGTTCGAATAATCCATAAGTTAGCAGTGTTTCAGTTATATGCACAGGATTTTAATGCATGCAATCCAATGCATGAAGTCATAGGTCTCAAAGTCTTTTGCAACTTGTCTCATTTGAAATATTAAAAATCTAGGTTCCTTTTCCTTTAATGGAATGCATGATAAATATTTGCTAGACATTTTTGAAAGGAAAGGAAAGTCAATATGCTTGAAATGTAATATAATGAAAAACATTAGCAAACCTGTAAGACTTTATCAGACGAAATTTTAAGAGTATTTTATCGTACATAAAGTGCAAGGAGTTCGCCATAAAAATATTTTTAAATTCTTTGAAATCTTTTGAATTCTTTATTTTTTGTTCTCTTGAAAATTTGTTACTGGTTAAACATTCGATAAAATGCAATTTCCAAAGATTTATACTTATATATAAGTAGATTTCAAGCACATAGAATCATTGCCTGAAAAGCACGAAATTTTTTCACACTAGACCGTGAAATTATCGTGTCTCATTTTACAATTGAATAGGATAACGAAATAAAATAAATAATAGTAAAACGAAATTATAAACCTTTAAATGATCAAAAATGTCCATTCAAAGCCGTGTATAGTTTAAACTATAAAATCAAAAAATGAAAAGGAACATGTGTTTTATTTATAGGATATGTAGGGGATAAAAGGGTTCAACTGAGTTATGAGGGAGGGCTACCATCAGTGACCGAAATGCACGTCACATTAAATAAAATATTTTCTCTTTTAAATCTCGGAGAATAAATGCATGAAATGAAATAGGGGGAACGGAAATATAATTTTAAATAAATCGTTAATAATCTTCTGTCATTTATCAACTTATAATTAAACAAATGAATTTACAAGCGGCATTAAATTACAAAATTGAGTCCATCACAAAGTTAATGTTGCGAGTTTATTTTAATTACTTATCAATACTCCATACGCTGAATGAAAATCAACATCTATTCACTCATCCTTAGACGCTTCTCTAGTTTAATATTTTCACAGACAATTGAAGCTTTCATTTGCCGGAAATGCATAATGAAAATTGCCTTACACCGGTTTTACTGAGGCAGAAATTTAATATCTACATCCTTTGTTTTCAAAGTCTTAGGAAAAAGCATTTAAACATATTTCGTTTCACTTCGTAGACCTCATACCAATGCATCTGGATTAAAATTTGTTGAAACATTCTCTCAAGAACTTACAACTCCACCGATACTACAACTACTTTCCCCAGTTTTCTAAATCCTGTTTTACCAGTAAAGGATCGTAATAATAATTTCATAATTATTTTACAAACTTATTTAATTAAAAATATTCTTAATTGTTTTTTGAAGGCTTCGTCTTCTAATAGTCTTTTGTATTATATTTTTTTTATTCCCACTTCTTCCATTCATCTACTCATTTCATTTCGACAGTCAAAGACGATCATAAGGATTCTCAGATTACTTTACTGCAAATTAAACTTTTCATTGGAATAGCACTCTCCAAGTAAAATCTTTTCGATTGAACTTGAATAGGTTTTGAATGTTATACGCAGACATGAATTATGCAGAATGGAAACACTTGAAAGTTATGATACCTTACCAAAGTTTAGCTTTGCTTTTCTACTTGAATAACTTGGCCACCTAGGAGGGAACATACGTGAAACTTAGAATTCGATGCATTAAAGTTCTAGTTGAATTGGTATTAGACTGTAGGTACTTAGAATCCTTTATTCTCTCAGGATTAAATTTTGAGTACATTGATAATTCAGGCTTTTTTATATGTGACTGAATTAAATAAATGCTATACGTAGACTTTGCTCGCTCTTTTCATAAAGTATATTTTGATCAATATTTATGAATAAACTGATCAATTTCTAAAAATCTACTTTTCCCTTTAATATCTTTCTTCTTCAAATTTACAGTTTTCCTTTTAATCTATTCAAGAATCTCACAACTTTTAATGAGGAGTTTTGCATTTTATAAAAGTCGCTATTTGCCGTAATAAATCGTTATAAGTCGTTACCGATCTCAGAATCAATATTTCCTACCTAATGAGGCATTTGAATATCATTTCTCTTCAAATTTATATCCAAATATTTCTAAATCTAGGTCAACAAACTGCTTTATTGATACGTATTGAGAGATGAAATTAATACATCATTATAAATAAACGTGTGAGATATACATATACCTATCTATAATATAATCAGTATTTGCAATCATTTTCAACATTTTTTTTTAAATATAATTGTGTTTCCTTTAACAAGGATCGCTTTTCAGTAAAAAGCGAATAGTTTTTCTTTAGTCAACGACTGAACTTGCCTCGTGGTTACTTCTTTATGTGCTCAGGAAATACATTTTCTGAGTGCTGCTGGTAATCTCCGAGGAATCTTCATAATGCATTTAGTTTTGAGATCAGGCTGTCGTAAAAAGTTTTTTAAAGAGACGAATGAGATTGACGAATATTTAAATCAAAGTAGACTTTCACCTGAAGTAAATTTATATTTATTGTATTTGTACGTATTAAAATTATCAGAATACGCGGGATATTTCAAAGGCTTTTGTTATAAATCTTATTAATGTAGTAATTCTGTAAAAGCTTTAATTCTTTTTACGTAAATATTACGACAAACTTCGCAACAGATTTAGAACAATGGAGGATGTAAAGGCGTTTACTATAGAGAGTTGCAAAATGCAGAAACATAAATGTCCACGAGGGATGTAGTAGTGCAATTTTACATTGCTCAAAAGTACAGTGCATTCTCTAAGGAAACATCTAAAGCATATATTATAGTCTCTAGAGTACGTTTCGCGTTAACCAGGTATTCGTTGACTTTAAGTTCAGTCATAAATCATTTATAAATATATATATAATACGATCCTTAGTCGTTTTATGTCAACAATTTCTTAGAAAATTCCAGATGTCGACTTACTGAATTTGAATACTTCTTAAAATCTTAACAAAGCGGAATTTTATTCGTAAACATTTTATTGATGCTTCTAAGAAACTCTCGAATTTCAACAGAATTTTCTATTGAATTTATCTCTTTACAAAAATTTTCACACGATGACCCTATCCCAATAGTTTTTCTCATCACTTCTTTAACCGTATCTTAAATTCAGTTGCTGACGTCACAGACAGAATAGAATTTTTGTTCTATACTGTAGGAGTAAATGTGTACCTGACGGTAGTGTCCTCGCTTTTCTACTTCGTGCGAAAATTATCTTTTCCAACTCGAAAAGAACGTTATAGGTATTACAAGGATGGGTAATCTTACGGGTCTTACTATCACAGTGTAAACTATTATGGAAATATCAAATTTTGCACAAACGCAATCTTCAATGATATAAACGTATAAAAGCAATTAAATTAAAATTAAAACTTTTTTCTTAGACGGAACTTTAACTTTTTACCTTTACAATTACGATTATTTCGTCTCTCCACCAATAATTCTTCAATAATAATAATAATAATAATAATAGTAAAAGACATCCGAATTTCATAGTTCATTAACCTTGTTTTCATTAATTAAATGACGCAGATACTTGACAACCGTAGCGTAATTTCTGCCGGCATATCAGCTTCACTTTCAATATTAATTATCTCATTATAGCACGGTGAACCCCTAAAATTATTTATTCCTCCAAAATTCAATAGCTACGAATAAGTGAAATAATACGACAAATATTATATATAAAATCATGTTTATTTAAAATTAGGGATTCTATAATGTACATGCTTAATTTTGAGAATGCTAATTACTTTTCTCTTGATTACTCACACATTTGCTTGCACACTATACGCATGCCAGATTACTCCTGAGTATGATTAATTGGAATTTCGAAATTAGATTGCTTTAGTCAACTTGACACTGACAGATAATTTTACGATCAAGCGTTTTGTATATAGAATTATAGATATATGTTCTATTATTGTTATGCTATGTACAAATCTAATAAAATAAGTTTTAGAGCTCATTTCGTTGTCATAATGAGGAAAAACAAATGTTAAATATAAAAGTTCTGTGGGAGAGAGGTGATTTGTACAATGAGGTTCTCAGTAGAAGAATAACTCCATTCATGGTAATATAGTACATTTTCTTAAATATTTAGCAAAGTCTTACTCTATACAATTTCCACTACACTAATTTTATTATAAGCTAATGTGATGCGTGATCCATTTGTCTTGAATAAAACTTGAATTTTATTCAGATAATATTTTCCACATTTTTCTTCCCTCATAAAATATGTATACATTTTTTTTATCCTCAGGGGAATATAAAGAGATAGCAATGTTTTTTTTAACTCTCAATGCTTCATTTTTCACGAAGACTTGAATAATGCACTATAATTTCTGTGATTTCTGGAATGTCATACGTAACCTAGGCGACTGTGTGGGCTTTGAACGAGAATCATATATATATATATATATATGACATATATGATATATATGGATTCAAACCCCTATAAAGTTTTACAATTTAGAATCAAACGTTTGATTCAGACCGTTACAGTGCTAGCTATTAGTGGCAAGTTGTAAACTACTACTGTGTGCCACTTACACGGTTGCATTTGTCGATGCGAACGCGAAACTTTGAGAAATTCAATTGGCCCTATTGACTGCAGTTAATATTCGTCAAAGGCTTTTTATATCAAAGCCGGGAGATATATATATAATATCACTATTTCAATAAAATTTTATACTACCGACTATTGGATATTTTGTGATTAGTCAGATATCGTGTCAACTGTTACGGAGAATTGAATTTCATTCCGTTTATCAAAAAATTTCATACGATTCATTTAGAGCGAATTGAAATCAAATAAATTAAAAGTTGTTTTCAATTTATATTTAAAAACATGTCTTTTACGAGTATTCAGACGTAGCAGCTCCTATAATCTTTTTTTAATCACGCGGTAGGTATGTCCTTTCTAAAGCTTGACATAAAATATAAACAAATCATCCCATTTCTGCATCCGACAGATGTGTAATGCGTAACCACCACGATGTCATATTAGCGGTAAACTATAGGATTTAGAAGCATTAAATTTTGTGATGAATATAAATATAAACTGAATCTATTATTTAAATGAAGTACACTTTGACGAGTCGGAAAACGCAGAATATATCACTGAATGTTGATTCCTTATCACAAATTTTTCTATTAGAAATAGCTCTTTCTCTTTCTAGAAATTACGAAGTGGAAAAAAGCATAATTTAATTACTGTGCAGAGAAAGCAATTGTAATGCCTGCAGCTTTGCCCTTCCATGTATAGTTATAGTCAGATACATAGTATGTGAGCTTCAGTGCCATTTGGCATCGATTTTCAGTTGTGGGTTGCCCTTTTTTAATATATACGGGATCCTGTTGTAAAGATATATCTTATAGATACATTATCTTTGAGGTTATCACACAGTCTCTGCAGGTCGATAATATTATTTCCGACACAAGTGAGATCTGGTGGTTAACCACTAATGTACCGCAGAAGATTACTAGAGCATTCAGCTTTGATTAACTAATTTTGACAAGGGCAGTTTGACTTTTCCTCCTGGCCCCTAAGTATCAAGGCATTAAGGGTTATTTGAGGGTTCCAGGTGCAATTAAGTGATGAAAATTTCTTTCTCTATTTCCCTTGTTATATATTACTCTTTTTAATCAAAATACTTTGTGTTCAAGATTTTGGGTCGTATACAGGAATGTTTTCGGATGATTACAGGATTAGCAACAACAAGAAAGTAGAACGCTAGTTTGTTTGTGATTTACTGAACATCTTTCGTATACATGGGGAAAATGGATGTTTACCTATAACATCTAAATGTTTAGAGCTAACATATTTTATATTGAAGTATGGCATAGCCATCTAGATGTTAGGCGGCACTATCTAGATATTAAAATTTAATATCTAGATGTCAGGCGATATTATTCTGATGTTACAATTTACCATCTCGGTTTGGTGGTTTTATCCAACTACAAGGGATTAAATGAACGTACAGAGCATTCCTATTTCTTTTTATTTCTCTACATTTCTTGTCAATTTTTAAGAGCAATTTCTTGTTCGCCTTTCTAGTTCTTATTCTTATTTTGCCTGTCTTCTTTTACAAGGATAATAAATTTATTTCTAAAATGTACTACTTATCTATTTTTTTTCATATTCAAGTTGAGGGTCAATCATAAGGAATTTACTCTTTACAAAAGCAAATACTAAATCCATAACAAAGGAAGATAGTAATTAATTTAGGGATAAGGTGAAATTGATGACGACTTAAAAAAAATTATATCGCTTTTTTTTAAGGGTTTCTTTCGCATCTGACTTTAGACCGTGTTATTTATTCCAAAACGGATATCGATTCAATCTGTTTTATTCCCTTTTATGAGTTATGTATACTCTGAGGGAAGTTTTGTTTGTTCAGATTAGATTTCCTTTCAGCTGGGGGAAATATTTGCTGAAACTTTTTTACGTGATCCTTTCTTGATTCTTTATTATATCTGCTTTTATTATTTATATAAATAGCGGCCGTTTCAAGACTTAAAATGTATAGGTATAGAAATGTAATGATATAGAAGAGAAAACTATTCTTTATTCATTCAAATATTACGTAATAACATCGTGATTTAAAATTAAAAATATTGTAAATTTCAAATTGAGCTTTTAAGCTTTCAAGCAACCCACAGTAGAGAAATCTAGTGGCGATAATAAAGAACAAAATTTTTATCAAGAAGAGATCTACTACATCCAGCTAGACAATCAGTAAGCAGTCGGTAAATCACAATAGGAATGTTCTTTACCGACATTAAACAGCGGATGAACTTTACTAGTTTCCTCTAGATAACATGAGGCAGCACCTCTCTGTATTTCTTTTAAGTTTAAAAAAAAGTCCAAGTTAATAATAATTTATATTAAGAATAATTTATTTTTACTATACTAAAATTTAAAATTACCTAAAGAGTGATTGTAATGAAATGATACTTAAGTAAAATGGCTTGAAATTATATAGACTATAAAAAGTTACAATGATTCAAACTATATATTAAAGTTCAATGGAAAGAAGACTTATAACCGTGTTTTCCAAGTAGCATTCTCTGTAGGAAAGGTAAGGGATATAATAAACTTAAAAGAGAAACGTGAACTTTTTTCTATGGGAATTTCCAGATCGAGAATTCTGCAACTTGTACACTAGAGTAAATCGTCTGACATAGTTTCGCTTTGTTCTACTGCTGGCTCGCCTTTTCAGTAGTAACGGCCATTACCCTGTGTTAGTCAGACGCGGCTTTCTCTTTTTTTCTCTACGCGAAGGGTCTTCTTTAAAAAGACCTCTGGTAATTTTATTTGACAAATTTAATCAAATGTTGCAAATTTACATTTTTAAAAGTAAATTTATTCCCTTAGATAAATTACTGATTTTGAATAGACAAACAATCTTGTTAATTCATATTATTTAAAAAAGTTAAAAAAAATATTTACATATTTATTTATTTACATTTATTGAACTTAATAGTAGATTAGCAGTTAATCTTGCATAAACTTTTAGAGCCCTTTTATAACTAAACTCTCTAATTTTTCATTAGATGGCACCAACTTTCGAGAACTGAAGTTTTTGAGAAAGCTTTCAATATAAAATCTTCATTCAAGTGTCGAGTTTGTATGTGCTTCCTTGCTAAAATGTAGGGTAGGTTTTATAGGAGATTGATTTATATTATAGACGACCAGATAAAGGGAATGATTCTTAACAATTCTAAAATTGCTAAAAAATATTATTGAAATAATATTATCAACATTTTTATCTTGTGTTTAAGTGATTAATAAAAGAGGATTTCGTTAAATGTTGAAAATTTCTCAGTCAGAATATACAAAGAATGTCGGCAGCGGATTGATTTTTGTCAAGCCCAGCTGCACTTGACTGAGGGCTACTGCCAGTCTCTTTAAGAACTGAAGACCGTGAAGACTAATTTCCATATATATATACATATATAGAGCAAACCCTTAGATATTTAATATTCAGGTCCAATAAGAGTACTGTATCCTCTACATATGACGAAATATTTAAATCGATTTTCCCAGTAGAGAACATTACAGTACATTAGTGTGCATTAGCCTATAAAGTATACCCACAAATATGTTCTATTTAACTTGATGGGAAAAACTTGCCACCTTATCGCTACAATTGCTTTACGCGTATAAAAATCTTATGAGTGAGAGACCCACATGTTTTCAAAGACTGTGACGACCACTTTGCCGTCAGCAGAATTGACACGATCGACATCAACCAGAAAAACCTATTTCTCTTTTATTACCTAAGGGAAAAAACTTTCATTATGCTATTAATATTTCCCTGGCTGTCTTATTTTATTGTGATATACGATAGAAGGAGATTTTTTTAAAGAATCAATATTTTTAATCTTTTATAGGGGTGGTTTAGTGTCTCACGACGTCCGTTAAAAATTTTGAAAAAGTAGATATACAATATCTCTTCAGCAAATGAATTTTACCACTAAATACATAAATTAGATATTCTCTCGTGCTTTTTTTTAATGTTTTCTAACGTGGAAACGTTCCCGGTATATCTCGTTTGGAAAGAAGCCGCAGTAGTTTGACCGAAATTGATCACCCCGGGTAAAAGGGGCGCTCGCGTCGACAGAACCAAGACGAGTTCTGCGCGTCTGCTCGTTTACGTTCGCTACTGGTCCTCCGGGGTAGCAGAAACGGAAAGCAGTCAGCACAACATTCTATTTAACTCTGACCCGCCCTTATCCGCTTACGTTTCTGATCTACCTTTTCTTGACTCCACCTTGACCGGCAATTATCCTCAAAAGTCTGCTTGCAATCACGACAGCGTTTCAATACAAGAAACTCCTTGATTATCAGTGCACCCCATGTAAATTCGCCGCGTATTGTCCAAATGATGTGTTTATTATTGGGGATCGTAGACCCCGATCTGCACACGTGCTTACACGAGTGGATTTACAAACGTGCCAGACATTCTCAAAATCCCAGATCCACAGTTGAATCCAAAATTTCGTGATCAAGTGCTCACATGATTTGTGAAATTGTGAAACCCATCGAATTTTCGATAATAAGAAAATGGATAACAATACCAGTATTGATTCCTGCATGTCAAAAATTTGCAGAGTAATTCTCTCTGTGAAACAAAGATAATGAAGAAAAATTTCCCGATAAATTGTGACAATTATAAATTGTGAAAGAATTTTTTATTTGAATACTGAAATGCACAAATTATGAATTTGTGTAGCGAAAATCGAAAAACTCGAACTTGTGTTGGGGGAAAAGGGTAGATTGCCGGCGAAACTCAGGTTTCGTCGACTTGTGTGGAGAATGTGAAGAGCACGTAAGTGAGAATGGGCCAGGATTGGTGCGCACGTAGAAGAAAACGTACGAGCAGTGGATGCTGCCCATGTGGACCACGTGTTCATCCCTCAAATTGGTCAGTCGCCCTGCAATCCTTTCTTATGAAATTATAAAATCATTTTCAAATTACTTCAACTCTAGTTTACTTTTACTAAATTCATGAAGTTGATCTTTTCTATATTGTAAACACTGTTGAAACGGTGCGAAGATCCCTATTGAATAATACATTCTCACTCCATTCACGAGATGTTTCTTTTATATCTGACAAATCTCAGCCAACTACGAAACGGATTTTATATGGCTCCCTCGTAAAAAACATCAGAATATATAAATTTATTTATTTATTTTTGACACACAGAATAAATAAAATAATTTACTTTCGTATATTATTTACTACTCCAGAGAGAATTTTTTCCTTGAAGAAATATATATAGCTTGAATTTATCAAGCTCTTACTAGCTTTTGATAAAGATGATTTTCATCAGAAGACTAATTGTGATACTGATTTAGGGAAACACGCTTTTTAGCATAATTTTCACTGTCAACCCTAAGCTCTGCAATGAAATTGAAAAAGACCTTCACTGCTGCATTTGGGTCACGCAGAAGGGTGTGTCTGATTTACATATCTCTCTCCAAAGATTCAACATTGAAAAAAAATTATCGCGTTAAATCACACGGAAATGAACGGTACTTTAGCAGTAAAATTATACATTCCGTGACTACAATCGGCACAACTTTAAAGTTCAAGGTTTCTTAGGCTTCCTTTCCTTCTACGCATTCCCCAAGAGAATCTAATGTTTACTTATTAAACATTAATTAATACTTGAATAAAATTCAGCTCTATGCACAAGGCAAACTCCCTTTTATTCTTTTATCTACTTTTTTATGTAATGCTGTCACGTGATGCAGAAATTAACCCAGTGGTCATAGACAAATAAGATCTCGCGACTTTAATTTAAGTCATCCCTATAAAAAGAATTATTATAGAGTTCAAAAGGGAATAATTAACTGCAAAGAGTATAGTAATATTTCCAAGTACTTTCGGAAGAAGTTTTTTTTTTTTTTTACTTTTATTTCAGTCCACTTCACCTTTTCGAATAATAATGTGGTTCATTTTTAAGCATTTTCTTCGGAACTGTTTGTTAGGAAAAGCGTCTTGAAGCCTTGAACTAAAATGAAAAGATAAAGTTGAAGTACTTTAACCTTTGGGATATAGAAAGAGACTTTTTTTCTTGATAGTTGCTCTATTGATTTTAAATTGAAATTAAGGGAGCGTAACAGACTTTACGAAAAGGAAAAGCAAATGTATTTTTCAATTTTTCAAAAATGCGTCTCCTTCAAAGGCTTCGTCAAAAGTCAATTTTCTTCAATGCAACTAACTGCAGGAGTATAATTTATACCCTTTGAATGCCAATGCTTTCGTACACGCACACACTTACGTATTTATTAGTAAGTTATGAGATTTTCTCCAACACGCGACGTAAACGCACGTCATTGTTTGAACGTATTTATGCTCGTCACAAATTGGATACATCACGTTTACATGTACGAAATAGCAAATTAGGTCGAGTCGATTAACCACGTCGCTTCAAATCATTTAATTTCTTTTGTGTAAGTTCTTTTATTTCTGTGTCATTCAACTTATCAGCAATTTAGTGCATTATTTTTATTTTTAATATATTTAAAGTTATTAAAATATAAATAAAGCATCAAAATTGAAAAGTTCTGCGACCTTGCAATTCAAATAATTGGGATTCTTTTAATTAAATGAACGGCTGAAAATAAAAGAGGGATAAAAAATTTCTTTTGCAAAAGCGGGATAAAAAATTCTTCAAAGTAAAAATGGGACAAAATTGAATTCTCAGAGCAAAAACGGAATAAGAAGAACCAATCAGCGGTTGTATTTGCGTTCCGATTTTTGCTCTGAAAATTCATTTTGTCCCATTTTTACTCTGAAAAATTTTTATCTACTTTTTACTTTCAGACACTCAAATAAGGAGATTAAATTTCATAATCTTTCAAATTTACAATTGTACTGAATGTTGGACTGAATAGAGAACATTTAATTACATTTCTTGTGAAAGTATTATACCTTTTCCCTTATGTGTAAAATTTAAATCTTGATGAAAACTTCATGAAGTATGGAAATCTAAAAAATACTTATATAATAATTAGCTTGTTAGCAAAATTAGTATGCTAATTTTTCCTTTATGAATTTCGGAAGTAATTCTATGCAATTATATTTAATAATTGAACTTTACTTAATCTCGTGCGTTCGATAAATAAAATTACTCTCTTGACATTTTAAATCCGTGTCGAGATTTGGTTATGTATTTGAAGGATCGATATTTAATTACAGCTGGACTGGCGCCTATCTATAGATGTAATGGCAAAATGTAAAGTTCATTTTCATGGAATATTGTCTTCACAATAGACAACGAATACCAAAGCTTTTGAAACTGAACCGAACTATCGGTAGCACTGAATTTCATAGCTACGCTACCAGCTAACAATAGCTGATATTAGATTTCAACGATTCATTGTTGTAAATTCGATAGTTTAACAAGCTAGAACAGTACTAAATAAAGTTGTAATTGTATTAGATAACTCCTAATTTGTGTGACAATCGTAATTAGAATCAAGAGAAGCTAATATAAGTCAGGTTTATTTTCTGGCAAACTTTCTTCTTAATCTCGAAATTAATTACGCTCTTGGAGTTTCAGCTCTACTTAAAATGTACTCAAAATTATAATTAAAGTTTGATACTTTTGAATGTTTTATAATAATTTTATAACTGAATTTACGAATTAAAAAATTGCCAAAGCTTCTTAAAGTATGTTATAGAAACTAGAAGCCATATACCCAAGCTTACATTAAATCTCAGATATATGAATCTGGTCAACTATACATATTATACATATACATAAAGTATGAAGTTCATATAAATCTTAAATTTTTTCCGCAAGTTGTGTATAGTTAGAAAAAAGCTATACTTGTTCCTGTGTTTCGAAACATATATCCCTTAAGAAACTTTCTACTTAAGAAAGCTGAGAAGATTGCCAACTTACTAAATAAATTACACTCTGTCTTACAAATTTGTATTCTTTTTCCCATGATATATATTTACGTAATTATTCATGAGTATATTCTCAAGGTTGGATCTGTAATTTACTAACACGTAGCAGATAATAAAAACGTTTTTCGTATTTTGTTAATAGGGTGAAAATTGATGGATACATTAAGTTAACATGCGATGCAATGCTCGATGCTATTGCACGTTGTAAAATTAAGTGCCGGTATTGAGACGTAAACGTACATCGACATAGTATCATTTGGCCTCATGCCAAACTAAAATCGAGTAGAGAGTGTGTAACAGGAAGCTGATTGTAAGTCAGTAACTAAAGACTTTAATGATTAGAGCTTTTAATTATTTATCTCGAATATTTTCAATTTCTTTAATAATATATAATATGTATTTATTTTTTAATGTTTAAACATTAAAAATTGCAAAAGCGTTCTGTTCCAAATCAGAAATTAGATAACAAACAGTCATTTTGTATTTGAGCGATGTCATCGTTTAAACCAGATAATACGATAATTTGAAGAGCAAACCTAATTATGAAACCCCTGAACGAAATGGATCAAGAGATAGGTCGGGATACGAGCTATCTCTGTGCAATAAAGTGGGGTTGAAACCAGACTGCAAAATATCTACAATCAGAAATTTAATTAATAGATCGCCGGATGAGGACTATTAACAACATTACTTCATCTGGCTTTCTTTTTTTCATTTACTCTACTGATCGATGTTGCGGCAGTGGAAGCTGCCGTGGCCTGGGCCAGTGACGTAATGGAACAACCTCCTACCTACCCCTCAAGCTCTACTGACGTCATTGATGCCATCAAATGCAATACAGAAAACATGGTGGGAGTTAGAGAAAGTGTCGCAAGCTCAAGACAAGTTTGCGACAGTTCTGCGCATATTTTTACTGTGTTGAGCGCCTACAAGTCAATTTTTTGATTGCAGGGTAGTAGTCTGTGAATATTTAATTGTGTCCCGGTTTTTTATTAGCGGGCGGAAAAGCTGCGCTTTGCGACATATTTTTTTAACGATTCTCAACGCCCTCAACCAACCACAAGAAATTACCTCTGAAATTAGATTTAATAAGGTCGCGCCCAGATTTGTCGAGTCTATTTCAAACACTCTTCGTTTTGCTTCATTAAATTGAATTACTAAAATTCTGGAATATAAAAGCGAACGCAAGAATTGTTTATTTATGTTTTCAAAATTTGAAACAGTACAATCTTGAGCTTTCTAATTTTTAATTGGTCAATCTCTGAAATATCTGTTTAAAATTCTTAGAAACATGAATATTAATCCATCGAAATCTAATATAGAAGATTGCACAGTAGATAAAGTCAGTGTTTGTAAGACTTTTCAGGAGAAGATAAATTCGAGTCTTTATACTATTTTTTGTGTATTATCAGTTGGAATCTAGATTGTCTATATTTATTATACTTCATAAAATGAGAAGAATAAAAATATGCAGTAAAATTGTGTATAAAATTTATAAAAGTCTGAAATTTTTCGTTGTCTGGTGATGGCAAAGATTTTTCGTATTAACGAATAGAGCGTATTGCCAGTGGGTAATCGTTCAAAAGATGCCTTCTTTATTGACCGGCTCATCTTGTTTTTCCCCTGAAAGAGCTTGCAAGTTAGATATTCAGCTGTCGGTAAGCTTGCAAGCTGCAAAATGGATTAAGTCTAGGAAACACTTGAAAATATCAAAAGAAAATAATTAAAATACTCGTAATTAGAAAGACCTTCATAATTGTAATTTGAATATTTTTTTAAATACAAGTCTAATTACATTTTTTTTTATAAGGACTTCTACTACCATAAAATCCATCTTTGAGTTCTCGTTAAAATGATTCTCAATTTAATTTAATACATAAACTATTTAACAAATATTTTTCTTTTTGTTTCAGGTAAGTTTCCAAAACGCTGAAATTTCGATAGAAATTTTTATTTACAAAGTTAGAACAACAAGTTGGGGTGATGTAAGTTTTTACCTAATATTCAGCGATTAGTTATAACTTTCATGCCTTTGCAGAGAATTTCTCTTGTATATGATGAAATTTAAGTCGTTTTCGAGTAGGCGAAAGAAAAATGTGCAAATCACTTCCAATATAGAGCTGTTAGCGGCAAAAATGCTTTTCATCTATACAATTCAAAACGCACGTGACTGAGATTTCTCTTCGATCAAATCAAATAGGTGTGAGGTACATAAAAGCATTTGTATCTACTTTATTTTCGATCAATTAAATATTGCATTCAATAATTGACCTGTCACTTTTACAAATATATCGGCTGGAAATCCTGAAGGGGCTTAATTGCTTTTTTTTCTGACACATCGACTTATTATAGATGAATAGTTTCGTAACAACTTAACTGGCCGATAAAATCTTGAACACGCTTCAGAAGAACGTGCGTCGAAGGTAATCAAGATCTCCATTGATGAATATTACGCCAAGAAAGGTATATCTGCATAATAAATTCAAAAGTGATACTTAAAAATCTATTTCAGAAAAGCATACACCAATCATAATTTTACTCACTAGTGATGTTAAGAGACTTTGAAATCACTTTAATGCAAGGTGACAGAAAATTATTTTTTTTAGTAGGCCAAAAGCTTCTGCATTGTCGCTCATATACAATATACTTTCTCGCTGTAGGGGTTGCTTTTAAGAAAAGTAACGCGATATCAAAGTGAGAGATGCATTAGAAACTCGAGATGGAAACGAATTCGTAGGCATCTTTTCCAAGATATGCAACCAAAGTATTCAGAAAGCATAAACACTTTAAGATTAATATAAATTATTATTCTTTGCAAATGGAGAATGTAATTAAGAGTCCTTTCATTTTCTCGTTATCTGAAATGAAATATCATTGTAAGAGTGAACCGAGGGACTTAGATTTGGAGTGATTTGAAAACACTCTATAGCAGTAGATAAATCGTTACGTCAGACTTATCGCAATCCAACAAACCGTTCGGAACCCGCTTTACTTGAGCGATTTGGACGATATCCAACCATTATTTTCGCGGTGATTGGGCGGACGACCTTAACTTTGATGTTCTACTGTGTACTGAACTCGCAGACTATGCTACACATAAAACTCGATAAAAGTCTCTAAATATTTATCCACTGTGGTTTTCTATCTTCGAATATACTGAACAGACCTCCACAACTCTGCAGTAATTTTTTAATATGATTTCACTAATCTTGAACATTTGCTAAGAATTTATATCGAAATAATGACGTTTATTACATTAATTATTATCTAATACGTGGTATCCAGAATACTTTAAGTCATTTTTCTTTCGCATTATCTGTCAGTCCAGAGTGGGTGCAGAAAAGTAATACTTTGCACGTGACTTGTTAGCATGCAAACATAGGCGGATATGGGTTGACAGACATGTCTTGGGATTGTTTAGCATAACGAGTCAACGGATAAGTTGTCATTTCTTATTTCAAATCCCCAGTGTGTCAATCAGATTTGATCCTAAGATTAGCGAAAAACATACGTATCTCAGTCGTCACTGAAACTGGTACACATTTAATTAACTAGCATTGTGCAAAAGCTCAATTTATAAAACTATTTTATCAGGAAAAAATAATATAGACAGTCTGAAATATAAAAATAAATAAACTGTTTTTTTTTTTTAAATTATTTTAAAAGTCTGATTTGAACAATTATTTCGGCTAAGAGTTATTTATAATTTCAAACAGCTTTCCATAACTGTTTTAATATTCAATTGGGCTAATTAATAGTGTGTTTAACTAAAAATACATTATGTAATAAATACATTATTGCTTCCCCTTTGAGGAAGTAAATAGTTCATAAAGAAACAAAGTACTCATTTTATAGGCACTAAAGCTGACTCAACTTTACAGCTAGATTTCTCCGGAAACTAAGTGTTAATGCTAATTAAAAAAGGTCTCAATACATTTTTTTCCGGCACAAATGAAAAGGAAATTTTTTAAAAATCCATTTTAATAATTCACTTTAAAGAGGCTCTTATAGTAAAGTATCGTCTGCTGAGTTTTTCCGAATTCAAATTAAACCAAATTAAGTTGAGCTTTTAAGTTTTAGTTTATCGCAAACTCAGATTAACTTAAAAATCCAAATTTTCTTGTAAAAATCACTAACTGAAGTTAGCTTGAAAACTCGATAGCTTAAAAACTCGACAGCTTAAAAACTCGACAGCTTGGAAACTCGACAGCTTAAAAACTCGACAGCTTGAAAACTCGACAGCTTGAAAACTCGAGTTAGCTTTAAAAGTTTGCATTACGCTCAAATTAATTTAAAAAAGCCCTAAAGTCAAACCAAACGGTGGAAATTGTTATTACTGAAACGTGTAATTTGTATTTTTTCTTCTTAGAATTAGTTGTAAAAGCAATTCTGAGTGCAAAATGATTTTGTTTCCGGTTGGTCCGCAAGCACGTATCGATTGGGGCATTGTGCGGGTAAAATTAAGCTTCTTTTGCGCATGCCTTAAATCCGTAAGCTTTTCCAACCTGTTTGCACGAGGGTGGCGCGAAGTCAACGCGGCAGCGTGTAAAATGCGATGTAGCGGTGCGTTAGGTCTCGGCCAATCGTATTATTCAATCGAGAAAGTTTCACATTCATAATGAGCGCGCGCACATTATCAAAGAGCCCTCTACCGTTCAGTAGATTACCTTTAAAAATAACGTATTCTTTGGTCGCGTCTAGAGTGCAAATTGTCATATCAGTGTCGTGTAAGGATCAGAGAACAATCGATTTCTTTTCCTCAGCCGGAATATATATATACAATGCGATACAACCGGTACAGAGCTAGTAGAACTTACCGGAAGTGTCCTTTTTTGTGTCATGGTAGGTGAAAACTTTTACTTCAAAACTCGGTGTAAACAATGTAAAAACAAATAAAATAATAACTAGTGAAGTGAGTGAAAATTTTTAATGAAACGAAATCTCTCTAATTATTTTTAGTTGAGCAGAATATAAAAAAAAAAACGAATCCAACAGTTGAGATTATTCAATTTGGTGAATATTGTGACTACCAAGATAGAATAGTACCTATTTAATAATATAATATAATATAAAGGTCTGCAATTTAAATATTTACTCTAATTTAATAATGTGACACGGTCGTCCAGTGCTCTCTATTTTTACTTGTCTCGGCACACTTTTTTGCAATATTTAATCAATAAATCCTCCCTTCTAGCTATTTTTAAAAGCTGCATAAAATCTCCTTGCTTCTCTTCACGAAATTATGAAAAGTGCAAGAAGATAAAGTCAGATTTCACTTGTTCATAATAAAGCAAGTAAATCCTGCATCTGAACAAAATCTGTAGCTAAATATTATGTAACGTGTTTTATTGTCGTGATAGAAATCTCGATATAAGAATTTATGCAATGGAAAAGTAAATATCACACCGCGGATCAGTCACTGGATAAATGAAATCACGTATATGAATATGTAAACCAAAATGAATTATTCAACAGTTGGGTAAATGGTCGTGTGAGTAGTGGAAGTAAACGGCAGAGTTGAGGACATGACAGAAAAAAAGCTTTGCTTAGAATTGAGTCAATCTCAGTTTACAAAGAGGTGAACTTTACTTTGGTCGAAAACAATTCGCGAGTGGCGATGGCGTTAGTCGGTGTGCAAAAAAAAAATGTTGGTAACGAAAATCACGTGCGCGTATAGCAATCTGCAGAGTTTATATGCTCGGAAAAACACCTAAGGGCGTGAAAGGTATTATGCTCGACCGTTTGGAACTTTCATAATTTATCAGCATTTACGCGAGGTTTAAATTTCTTTTAAAAATTCAAATTCTGTTAGAATTTCAAATTTCTCTGTATGTTATCATTTAAATGCTCTTAAAGAGTAAATCGGGAAAACGAACCTTGTGGTTAGCCATTTAGTGAGTACACAATATTATATGGGGAGAAAAAAGTATATGGGAAAAAAATAATAAAAATATAGAAAGATGAATGAAAGTCATGAAATCTTACTGATAATAGATCGCTTTATTGTTTGAACTTTCCTGAGAAACTTCTCACGCTGAAAACTTTTACTGGGTTCAAATTCCCTCTGCCAAGTCGAGATGCAAATTAAACGATAGGGTCCCAAGGTTACGATCATTTAAATTTGAACGAGAGGTCAGTATAGTAGTATAGTTCGCGAGAATCTATATTTACAGTTATAGCTGTGATTCACGTGGGTGAGAGGGAAATGAACCTTAGCTAAAATCATTTTGTCTCTTGAAGAAAATCGTCAATTACGAAAAGATTATGCCTCTTTTCAACAGAATATCGATACAAAATTGCATTAATAATTTTAATTTATACAGAAAAAAGATCCAAAAATTGAGGTAATAATTTATGAATTTAAAATGCATATGATTCGCATTTCTTATCGAGCATCGTATTATTTCTGATATACATTAAATTTTTAAGTAAATTGTCTTACTGCCAGCAATTTTGAAAAAGATTCATGAGTCATGAAACATAAACTTATTTCTTAACGGTGCCATATTTTTCTGCATGAAGGTAATATAAGAAAATGTAGCTTTTGGACTTTAGAGATATATGTGGAAAAGATACATATATTGATAAATTGGGAATTTGTGTTCAATTCAACTTGGGTTGAGGAATTGATAGAATGCGGTCAATGTCGATGCTTAAATTCTTCAGTAAAATACAGTTGAAAAATAAAGGAAGATGCGTAGAAAATTTACTAATGGAAGCTAAAAATAATTCTTAAGAGTATTTATATTTTTATAAAAAACTTGTCATAAAATTGTAACACCTTTTTAATGACAAGAAAATTAATTTCAACTATATTAGATTAACTTTTTAATGCAGTTGTCAAAATTCTGCAGAATTTTGATCTTTGTGCGATAGAAATTACGCTTTGAGATTTAACTTTCCATGAATTTAATAAAATATTATATAAGATTCAAGAGAACTATTTATATCCCTTGATATTCATAGCCAAGCGTATAATTTAACGTGGGTTGTTGACGTTCGTAATCTCAAGATTACACTTCTATTGATACTGAGTATATATGTATCTGTATATATAGGTATCACCTACGAACAGTTAATATTTAGTTTCTATCTGCTTTTCAAATAAGGAATGTCGATTCGTGCGAAACTATTTCCATTTTTTTCAAATTAAAAGTTTTAAATCGTGAAACAGTATAATAATGTCAAATTGAAATGTCAAATTACTCCACCTGTGGCAAGAAATTTAATATAAAGTTGTCCTAAAAGGGATTAAGTTCATTTTGCGAAATGATTTCATATCTCTTGGGAAATTTTAATCCTTTTCGAATAAGTGAAGGCTATTTCTCATTAAGGTTCGACACGAACAAGCAAACTGTGGCCACCTCACAGGATGAAATGAGCTTAATCCTGGGATTCGTTCAATTTAAGAGCCCTTTTCTCTGGACCAGAATAACATTTCTACATTTACTTTGCCCCGCAATATTGCAAAATTCTTACCTTGAAAAATAATTTCGACATTTTTCCCTGACTTGCTCTGATGATTTTAATTTAAGTCGCTATTAAAGGCTAGGCACCATTTCATTATTAATGCGGAAGTAGCACTACCGTTATAAAAAGCTTCAAGAAAAAATTTTCTAAAAATAGATAAATCTTGAAAATCTTTCTCGCTTGGTAGTTTGATGAACTAACGTTCATCAAACTTTTCTTGGCAGGCAATATTTGTTACTTATTTCTTCCTAAATAAAGTGTCAAGAAGAGTGATGAATTAGGTATGAATAGGATGAAATGAACATGATACATATAATCTCCTGACATTTGTTGTGAGATTTGATGTCACGCTTCACTGCTAAGAAAATTTTTCAATGAACTGTACTACTATTCAGGCTGTTGAGTATATAATGAAACAAGGATTCTGTTGAATAGTTCATGGATGTTTAAAGCGTCTATTATGTTTGCTGATGAAAGATAGCTACGTCATTTTAAACCGCGAACGAGAAACATCACTGACTGGTATCGAAGGATTTCTGTGCTTTTAATTAAAAGCTTGTGAAGCATTGTTTTGTAGAAAATTGTATTTTAACTTTCAATTTTCTGTATCCGAAATTTCAACAATATAAGTACATTATTTTAAAAGAATGAATCTAAAATAAAATTATATAATTGGTGATCTATGCTGATCTATTGAATCTATTGATCTATATTCATCACTATTAAATTCATATATTTAAGATTGACATTTCACGGAAGGATCGTCCCAGTTTTTAGTTATTTAAAACTTGCTGTTTACTTAAAATATATCACACACCTAAGTAAACGTTTTTAATGAAGGATCGCGTAACAAAAGACACCATTTCGTCTTGGTAGGTCTAAAAGTAGCCTAATGAAACCATCAACTGTCACACGTCAATTCATCGTCTCTATGATTTTTTTTCTTTATAAATAGAATCGAATTGGTTTAAAAAACATTTTTTAATCAATTTTTATATAAATAAATAAAATTTTAATTATAGGAAAAGAGATAAGAAATACTTAAGTTTCCTGAGATTAGAAAATCTCGTCTATTATCGATAAATAGAACTAATATATCAGTATAACTTTGTAGAAGATTCGCTTTCTCGAATAAAAAAGGAAGTTAATCCCCGTAGGAAATCAGGAAGGAAGGGGAAGTATTCTGCACGTGCCTTAGAAACTGCGATTCTTGCCCGTTCTACTAATTTCATTTACTCCCAAAAGAGTAAAAGCATTTTCTCTTTAAACATTGCTAATAAACAAAAAATTATATATATACAATACTGTTTAACTAACTAACTCATTTAGCGCTAGCTGTTATTACAGGAAATATCTAATTAGTAAAAAACCAGAGCCGTCAAAGAAAGATTAATTTGAGTAATGATATATTGGATTCATTTAATATTAATAATTTTTAGTGAGAAAGTTTCTATTAGTAAATAAAAATTTCATAAACAAGATTCATGGTTTATCTCGATTACTTCCCGATGTCACTAATGACGTGAGATGCTTTAATCTTAAAAGCGCATTTTAATCTCTTTGACGAATATTAAAAGTATACTTTTTAATAACGCCGCGATAATCTCCCTATTTCAAGCATAATCCCGTCTTTCTACCGAGAGTATTATAAGTCTTAAAAGTGCTTTTATTCATGTAATACGTATTTAAACACGACTAAGGGTGTTGTAATAATGCCGTTGGCATATATGGGATAAAAGAAACTCATAAAGAATTATTGATTCTCTGTCGGAGGAATTTTTTCCATTTATGTGATGCTATACTCTCGTGAAAAATATATTTTGTCAAAAATTCTTTCTGTGAGTGTATCTTTGGATACTCGCCTAGACAAATTGGTAGTCATGATATTTATTTTCATTAAATGATACAAAAAAGGAGTGATATATCGTTATAAAAAAATGTCTAAGTAAATAACGAAAAAAAGAGTCCTTTAACCTTAGATAAAGCAACTAAAATATAACACACAAAGATATTTACGTTCAAAATATTTTAAAAGATTTAAAACATAGCATTTTTTAAATAATTTAAAATATTTTGAAAATTTTTTTGACGCTCAATGTGTGACTTAATTATTTAACTTTAGAGTGCTAGGATTTGTTTTAGAATAAAATACTTGTTGACGTAAAATCACATTAGACTAAAACTTTAAAAATGTGAGGAAACACGACAAGTTGAAATCGATAGGACGATAAAGAATCGCCGTG
The DNA here is from genome assembly GCA_904066005.1 of Synergus itoensis. Classification (NCBI taxonomy): domain Eukaryota; kingdom Metazoa; phylum Arthropoda; class Insecta; order Hymenoptera; family Cynipidae; genus Synergus; species Synergus itoensis. Next base: position 273,339 of record CAJFCP010000179.1, read on the forward strand.
AGTGAAAGTGTAAAAAAATTGTGATAACGACGAAAGTGTCAAAAAATTTTGACCTCTCGAACCTGGTGAAATTCGGGTCGGGAAGTCGTGGAAAAAGTAGTGACGTGGACATGTTCAGTCTGACATTTCTTCTGTGGTCGGTCCTGAGATCGATAATCCACGAGAACGAGATCCAAATAGAGAGATCTGAGTCTCAAAGGGATTCTCTGGATCAGGACAAGGAGAGGAGAGACTCACGAGACTCTAAGGAGAATTCCAACGTTTTGTCACTTTGCGATAGATGTCGACCTCATCGTATTCGACGTCACTCAAAACGATACTATGTTAAGCGAAATAGGTGAGTTGAATTAAGGAAAAAATTTAATTCGAAAGCTATGAAAATTAAAAATTCATATCTGACCGAGAAAATTAAGAATGAAGTACTTAGCGAGCTGTGACGTGACACCTTCTACCTAAAGTTAGACTATGGGCTCAAAGTACAGAGTGTCGTTTCTGAATTAATGATTAATTAATTCTTAATCAGTTCATTTTGAATCTATTTCAGAGACGCAGTGACTATAAAATATTTCGAGTATATTTTTTTGGCGAATAAATAAAAAATTAGAGTATATGAAAAGATAATGATGAAAGGAGAGTGAGTCTTAAATAAAATGGTGTGACTCTATTTACGACTGACCTCTCATAAATAATCATTATTGGTTTGATGGGACCTTTTGCACGTGATGTGGAGTGCGTCACTCAATGTTGTCAGTCACGAAAGTTCAATTTGTCTTATGAAGACGTGCAAAGATATTATGGACCTTTCAACGATAAACTTAATAAGCAACCATAAAAGCTCTATGGATATGATGATATGATAGGGAGATATAACAGAGTCTATAATCCTGAGGATCTTGAGACAAAGCTTAATACGCACTCCGAAGATTGTGAACTGCATAGATAGTTTAATTAATTTGTATTCTCAGGATCACGCATCTTACGCAGTTTCTTGCAGAAAATTAACTCGATCGGGAGGGAAAATTTATAATTGCAACGTCATGCTGCGAATATAATTGGCAAACTTGCTAAGGCACCCAATAATTTACGATATAAGCTAAAGTTTCGCTGAGCTTGCCAATCGAGTTCTGATATTAGATTTTGATCAAGGAAACCTTGATCAATAATAAGGTATTATAATTATAGAGGATATCACATTTAAAGACAGCTTCCGAACATGCAGATATTTATAGGTAAAAGTTCAACAAGTTTCTGAGAAACCAAACAAAAAATCAACCTGGACCAACAACAGTTAGCTTGCAATAATATAAACCAGTCCATTTTTTTTTAAATTTATAAATCTTTTCTTCTTCAATTTGCACGCTAAAATATTCATAATGAATAATCCTTCAGTATTTTTCTATAGACTTTGCAATGTCCATCATCGGATTTTGTGTATAGTGCTCTCCTCTATAGAAACGAAATACGTAATAGCGAAGCAAGCTTTAGTCGGTTATCATTTTTTCAGGCTCTGTACAAATGTTGATTCAAAGTGAAAAAGAACATTTATTTGTTGAACTTTTTTAAAAATATTTCAGCAGAGCATATACATTTAAGTTATTCTAAAGTTTAAAAAGATTCTTGAATTGCATCCACAACTTTCATATTTTAAGGTTTGATGGTACTTGAGAAAGTTCATTTCAAATACAAGCACTATATAATATTTCACTAACTTTTCAAAGGGGAATTATGTCTCCACGTAGACAGTTTTCCTGAATTATTCGCTGTAATGCTCTAGGAAAAGTCACATAATTTCCTGTATGAATACAAATGCATACTTCATATATTCGTCTTTGAGAACTTTCTATTTCTTCGAAAAATCATGAAAAAAATTAAATAACATAAATTATTTGTACAGATGTTGTTAATATCAATTGCTTATGTAAGAATATCAAATGATATTCTTATGTATTAAAATTGATGCAACGATTTTGCTTATGACTACAAAAAATATTTTTCAACATTAAAGATTTTTGAATCAAAGTATTTTATGAACGAATGGGAGAAGTTCTTGACACAAATCAGGTGACCCTGAGGTGAACATAAGTGATAAACACCCCTAATAACCATACAGCACGCCAACAATTTAACGATCGATGTAGCCTTTTTACGTAGCTGAAAACATCATATTAAAAGTTAAATGCCGTTTAATTCTTAATACATATTATTTACAAGTAGTCAGCCAATACAGGTAAATAAAATCTCAGGCATATTCATCAAATGAAAGAAAGTTCCGCCTTCAGGCGGAAAGATTGATTAGTTGAAGAATTGAACTTGGCTTTCCATTGGAGAATTGAATCCTGGTCAGTGTAACCCAATTTAAGATACCACACGTACTTTAATTAACAATTTCCATCATATGTCACACCAGTAACTTTTTTTGCTAAGGGATAAACAACCTGAGTTATTTATTTTTCAAACATCAAAATAATTTTTCCAACGTTTGAACTTTGTTCCTGTTTCCTTCTTAACGAGGGTATTAGACCACAATTCACACGCAGCTTTTTCAGCTGGCTTTCAGTGGAAAGTTGAGAGTGCTTAAAAATAACTTTATCATAATATTTGGATGCTTATATGCATGCATTTGTGACTTTTAACATTCGCCCATTGAAACCATGTGTTAATTATTTTTGTCATAATATTTAATTTATATTTTAGTTCATTCATCCATCGTTTTGTTCTTATTTTAATTTTGAAATTAAATAAAAATATACATTGTGTCTATTTCTATAAAACAATGTCATGAATATTTGTTCACTTTAAAAGAAATATTTTTAAATCATCAAAACTTTTGTGTCCGGGCTCTTTCTCTCTTTAACGAAATATTTTTCAAGAACAATAACGAATTTAAATGCTGCATCGTACGTTCTACAATATACCTTTTATTTTTGGCATATTATAAATGAAAATAAAACAATTTTAAATACTCTGTAGTCAGCTTTGTTATTAAATGATTAATTAAATATTTAAATTAAGTTTTTATTTCGTTATAACATACATGGGTAAATATACTGTCGAAGTTGGTTTTCCATACTGGAACGTTTGAAACATTTTTAGATAAAAGGAGTTTTAGCTACACTTCAAATATGTATTGTGCTATACGGAAACCTATAGCTGGCGAGCTGTAAAAATAAGGTTTCAAATATGACATTTATTTGTTCGTTTCAGAGCGTTAATTTAGAATCGGCTTTAAAAAACATTTTAAGCTTGAAAAATGGCATGGAATGAATATTTGATATTATTGTTACTAAAAACTTTGCTTGTTTAATATGCTATGTTATATTTTTACTATGAGAAAATGGAAAAAAGCAATGAAATTGAATTTTCACTTAAAATCTGTGTTAATATACAGAATAAATATTTATTGTACTTATTATTTCCTGGGCGCGTGGAAAGATTTTTCCGAGTCCAACAGGAGTGAGTGTGTAAATATCTCTAAATTACAAAAAAAAAAAGAAAATGGAAATAGTAAATCATTGGACATTTCAAAATATATTTACTTATAGTACGACTTGTGAGATACATAAATTTCAATGAAGCTTATAATTAGAGGAGAGAATGATGCTATAAAAGCTGAAATGCTGGGTTGTGACCGAAACTTCCAAGAATTTCTTCAATGAATATTTTAACCCTTTGCACTCCGCTGTCCCCTCTCATGGGACATTTTAAATGGACTTCGAATGGCACGGAGTGCAAAGGGTTAATCCTCATTACCGTAGTAAGTGCACGAAAAAGCACTTAAATATTTGATTTTATCTGGCATCTTAAATTTTTTAAATGCCTGAAAAATAATAAATTTAGACAGTATTAAAATCTACGTTTTATTTGATAAAGATTCTAATATTTTATCTATATAGCAAGAGATTAGCCCATATGGACGTCACTCTTGATAAAGACATAACAGTAATAAAGTGCCATAACCTGTTTGTTTCAAGCTTATTTTGCAAAATTGCTGATTAATTTACTTGAAGGATTAATCAATTTTTATCTCTTACATCTCTAATCTTAACCCTAGACACTTGTTGCATGAATTGAAAAGCATTCCACTTTTTTTAAGAGTTATTGTGCCGAACAATAACACAAAAGAGAATAGAAAAGTACTTTAGGCTCAAATTCATCAAACTACTCACACTTTCGCAAATTTTGATACACACCATTAACTGTAGGAAAAAATGTACACATTGTTTCACTGTGATAAAAAAATATCATACAACTTTTCCTTTCCTAGATGATTAGCTTCCTCTCAGATCAATACCGTTCCGTACGAAATTACCCGGCTTTTTTCTGCACGAACATTAGAAGAACGTAATTGAGTAATATGCGTATACGGGGATGTTTTTTATGCGATTCCTACGACCAAGTTTTATTATTTTAGGTTTGGGCTAAAAGCATATGGGATATGCTTTTTTTCATTCCACGTCACTACTGTAAAAAAATCCTTTTAACCTTGATTTCGATATTAAAATGAGAATGAAATTTATTAGTATAGTGACAACGACGTGAGCTTGCCTTTGCAGCAAAAAAATTGATAAGAGAATAATTTATTTAAATTAAAACTAAATAGCGATCAGGTTGAAATAAAAATGTCTAATTATAAATTGAAGCCTATAATAAACCGAAATCGTTACAAATTTTTACAATTCGTATAGTAGTTATTTCGCTCTTCTATGGGCGTCGCGACGCGTCGAAAACGTGTATAAGCAACAGTCGATAGCATGGCGGGAGCCAGTTATAAACCGGCATGCGACTGATGAGCATCAGGACGTCCTGATAGAGAGTTGGATTGTCCAATTCATTTTTCTGACAATTGAAATATGTCTCTATCAGCAAAGTGTAATGATCGACTCAATTGAGAACTTATTAAAAAAAAGTGCCTTTCATAAATAAATTATAAGCAACAAAATAAAGTGCAAGTGATAAATCACTGCAAAGTAAACTGTGATAAATTAAATATCAAAGCGTATATGTTGAAGAAAATATTTGTGAAATTGCCTTTAAATAAGTTGACTTTTAATGTATGTTTATTTAGTTTATTTCATTCCGATGATCTACTTTCGTTGATAAAAAATCGGAAGTATTCCTTTTTGTGGAACCAAATACTCGACGTGTCATTGAGTCATTGGTTACGCTTCGGTTGTAATAATTGCTTCGGTAAACAAGCGCGGTTTACGTAAAAACTCACTTTTCCTCATTGATGAACAGAGTTTGACGAATTACTGTATTCAAGGAATTTTTTTACTGCTTCTTCATATAATTTGTACGAAAATTATAGAAGAAAATGTAAGCAAAGAAACTTTGCATCTTAAAAATTATTGTATAAAGATCTATGTGGAGTAAAATATATTTTTTTAGTAGGTACTTTTACAAGCTCTTAGACCTCAGCAAGCATGAAAATATATTCAAACTTCGAGAGTTTTTCTGAATAGTTTGAAAAATATATGTACATCCATTTTCAATAACGCATCTGTCAAATAATAAAAAATTGTATTTCCGAATCGCATCACGTATCTGGATTGAGAAACCTGCAGATGTAGAATGACTCAGAATTGAAATTTTGTGTTAAATTTAGTGAAGGTAATTTCACAATATATTTCGAGGACATAGATAAATTTGAATTTGTAGATTCTTCCGCGTTTTCCAACGCAACGCATTTCTGCACGTGATAAAGTGATATTAAACTGTTTTTGCTTGAGATCAAAATTGAAGCGAAGACAGTTTCATATATATATATATTTTATCGGTTGCAGAGTCGTTATGGTCTATTGAAATATACGTTTTGCTGTGATAGAAGAATAAATACTTAGAGCACACGTGGTACTCAGTGCAGTGAGAATTGATTGAAGTGATGAGAAACTTTGATCGAGAGGATTGCTCTTAACTCTTCCTATATATGCAAGTGACACTTTAATTAAATTCAATTTTAATTAACAAAATAATGAGCGAATCACGAGGGTTAATTATTAAGAGAAACATTGCGGAAATTTGATTTTAATATCCTTTGACACGCTAAACAATTTTGTGAAGACTTTCCGACATAATGAATGAATATACAATTTTGGTGCCTCATGAAATTTCGTCGAAATTTGCTCGCAGAGATTCAGGGACTATGAGGGTATCACTTCCGCTAACTTCGTTGCGAAGACATAGCGGTTGTGTTTCAACACTCACACAAGCAAAACCTCATCCAAAACTGCTCTACGTAGCTATCCCGTAAGTTAAATATTCCTTCGAAATATCCAGCATTTTTCTCAAATTAGTCCTATGAAACTAGAAAAGATTTAATTTTTATCAATAATTATTCAATGAATATTCGCTCAGGAAGATTCGTGATCGACGTACAACCAATCTCCCTAATGCTCCTTCGAGATTGATTTAATCATTAACCGTCGTTACGGTGAAGATATAAATCATAAGAAGATAAATGGAAAAAGGATGGAAAAATTTTTCATTACACTTGTAGCATCAGCGAATTTTCAATTTAAGTACACGAAACCCTTTTACTTATTACAGAAAGAAGATTAAGTATTTTTAATTTTCTCTGGTTGAAGAAGTAGAACCTTACAACATTTTTCTGAGTTATAGGTGAATGAATTTTTAAATAGAATGGAGAGAGTTCTTTTTCTGACAGGAAGTGTCACATCTGAATGTCTGGAATTTTTTCTGGAATTTCTGCAACTTTCAGAATGTACTCTTTTATACACATGAATATCACTATTCTGTATACAGGTTGAGTGATATATAAGCACGACATAAAATAGGAAACTATTGTCCGATATTGTCTATTCATGTGTCTCATATGCAATAAATTGTCAATTGAAAATATACAATTGTGTTTCAAGTGCGCAATCTTTTTTTCCATAATTTCTGGGCAATATTAATGAAAATAGTAAATCTTTGTATAAGACAATAAGCATTTTGTATCTATATATAGAAAGTAAATCTGCGTCAGAGACCTATTTTAAATTGATGATTTAAATAAATCAAAAATCGTTGATCATTGTTCCTGATTTAAATAATTACAATTACGAAGAAGTTATCTTACTCAAAAAGACTATTTTTGACGGAAGCATTAAGTATTCATTCACATTAAGCGAAGGAAACTTTTAGCTTGAACAAAATCTAAGTCCTTTCTCAAAGATTAAATTTTTGCGTGGTATAAAAGCATTTTCTTTGAAAACCGAAAGTGAGGTCCATAAAAAGTTGACGTTCATTGAGATTCATTAAAGTTGTGGAGATTCGTGCCCCATTGTCCTTGTTTAAAAGTTAGTCGTTCAATTTATCGATATTGGCAATATCATTTTACTACATGAACTAATCTGTACGAATCGTGATTATAGTTCTTCTCCAGTTTACTACACTTCTCTTCCTAGATACATTTAGCAATTGATGGCGTGCAGTACCCACCCACGATACCATCGAACGATTAAATGTTGAATAGCAAGGCTATGGCATTAATAGTAGCTTATGTAAGCCTGACTTTTGTCTATTTAAGATTCGTTGATGAATACATATTTTTTAAGAAAGGAACTTACGAATGAGTTCTATTTTAATTTAATTTGAAACATAATATTATATTTACAGTCATTGTGTGAATTTCCCATTATTACGTGGAAAGTAATTACATACTTAAAGTTAGGATGGGTACAAGTTATGAAAATTTAATATATTTTTAAGGGAAGAGACTAATGGCATTATAACCCATTGAAAAATTAATAACATCAAGTGCGTCCCAATTTATTTTCTACGTAAAGTTACGTCAGAAATTACATACTTTCTCATGGAAAATATTATCATACATGTTTCATAAAAAGCAGTAATTTATAATTAGGTTTTTCTTTGCATTATTTCCAATTATTTCTGATGGAAACTGATGCTTTAACAAATTACACCCCCTTGGCAATAATATTTCACGGTTTTAAATTTCACTGGTGACATTAATGGCGTCTGAGATCAATAAAATTCCCTCCTCAAATTGTGGAAGGGCTTCAATGTCGATAAAAAGGTTTTAAACATTTCTTGTTTGCAGGGTTTTTAAATTTACTTCAGTTTCAATTCTTTATATATATTTTTACATACCTAGAGATCAAAAAAGTCTCATTTTTTTGCGGATTTCAATTAATCATTTTCTGAGAGATAATTCCTAATTAATACATTCCTGTTTTCGAAAAAAATTTTTGTAACAGGTTTATAAATAGGAGAAGAATTTTTTGGGGTACTTGAAAACTTTTCAAGGACAAAAATGCGCTAGGAAAAAAAAATGACCAAGAACCAAGATTATAAATTCGCAATACAGCGAAGTTTTAAAATTAAACATTTTTAAATTGCCACATACGATTGGCGATTTTTTTCCTAGTGCATTTTTGTCAGTTTGATTGAGAAGACTTTTTTGACCTCGTAAAAAAAATGAAATTTATATATATATTTTCGATCCGCCCTACTGTATATCATGAAAGAACCAGAATCTTACTTTTGAATCTCTACGGATGTAAGTAATAAATTAGATTTGAGCTTTTCCTTATAGAAGAAGGAATATTCGTGTCACTGAGAAGTATTACAGACTAGTTTCATTAACCATTTGAACTTTCTTTTTTTCAGCTTTGATGTGGATAATGGAGCGTCAACGCTGGACGGTGGCGCCGGTGGGGGCGGAGGAGCATCCCCAAGTGCAGGTCTGGTTTTACAGAACCTGCCTCAAAGGAGAGAAAGTTTCCTATATAGAAGCGATAGCGATTTCGAGATGTCGCCGAAGTCGATGTCGCGGAACAGTTCCATTGCTAGCGAAAGGTAAGATGTATTTTCAGTATCAAGCATCCATCTTTCATGTTTCGATCAACACCCCTAATTTATAGATGGTATCGCAGCGCCAGTCATAGATAAAACAATCGATAACTTTTCATCTTGCCTCGATATTTATATTGCTACACATGGGCAATCTTATTATTTTCATATTATTATTTAATATGAAATTTTATTAATACTAAATTTGAAAATAATGAAGAAAACGTGTCACTTTTGACGTAACTGTATTGAAGTAAAACGAAAAAAAAAAATAATATGAATTTTATTAAACTTGATAATGTTATTTACGACTGGAAATATCTTAGCAGTCATTTGTCTTCATGTACGCTTCTGGCGTTCCTCCTGTGAAATAGATTCCTTTTATCAACATTAAAAATGCTGACAAGAGCATCAGTACGATTTCTGGGAAATCTATTTATCCCAAATATGTTTTTGTATTTCCCAAGTGTGTATTTGATCAATGCGATATATTATTTTCTTGAAGGGTCGTTTTTTTCTTCGAGATTTCAAAGAAATTTTGGGATAAAGGAAATAAAAATAAATTCTTTGGAAATTTGATTTTAGTCAAACTTGACAACGAATTTATTTCGTGAAGGCGAAAAAATGTTAATATGTTTCTAATTATGATGAAATTAATACTAAATTTTACTAATTCAGATTTGCAAAATGTAAAAAATATAATTACGTTATTTTAACAATACAGTTTCTGATAACGATGTATTAATATAGATTATCGAAGCAACATGTGTACTTAATAAGCCCTTTTATGATTATTAGGGGTGTGCAAAATTCATTAAAGTTAACTTAGTCTAAGTTCAAGCTGAGCTTAACTAAAAAAATCGATCTATCTCGTAAACTTAAAATTTTCAAGCTGAGAAAAATTTTGCACATCCCTAGTGATTATTATCATTTTTATATCATTTTTACTTTCTTCACTATCTCTCGCTATCCAAAAATAAGAATCCAATCTCTTTTACCTTAAATAATTATTTATTATTTTTAATTATTTAATTATTTACTTATTTCGATATGAATGCGCTGTAGATTTTACGTTTAGGTACAAAGCACTTAGGGTTTTTCTAGGAGGCAAAATTTAAAAAAAATGTGCTTGATAATGTAGGAATTTTGTGCCAATTTGAAGCTCTAATATTATCGTGGCCGATAAAACAGAAATCTTTGACGCTCTTTGTTGGTGTCTCCCTCAACGGATATCTAACAATCAGCCAAAAATACCTTCTCGTAAAATAAAACAGTCGGTGTTGCAGTTGCTTATCTTGTCGGTAACGAGCTTTTCATGTCGATAAATTACATCCTTATAAGGAGAAGTTGTGAATTACCATTTTCACAATTTTCATTTCTATACTGCATTTGGGTGGCTGCACACCCAGGGCGCAATTTAAGGGTTAAAATTGCCGTGCTTAGTTTTATTCCATTTTTATTAAAAAAAATAGTCCCCTATTTTTTCAAAATTTTTTAAAAATATTTTGAGGGCGTCATGAATACAGTTATTAAATTTCCGCGTATCTAGCTTTTACAATTTTTCTAATATCCTTTTTTTTTTGTTTTTTTTTTTGCAATTAAGTTTAGATGTGGATTCTTTAAAACCCTATACATTTATATTCATACAGTATATTTGCTTCTCATGTATTCATGACGTCATAACTAATTGACGTATATCACGATGTGAATCTGCGTCGGCCTTGATTTCCCGATTCGATCAGACAACATTAATGCACGCGGGCTGACCATTCATGCCGTTACTACTTACATTGCGCGCATAAAATGATTGAACTTTGGTGGGGAATACAGCTTCAAGGCTCGCCTTCTATCATATAGAAGCATGGGGCTTTTTATTCAAAGTCAATATAAATTTGTCACATATACAAAGATTTAAAATATTTATCCATATTTTTATCGAGCTTGGATCTTTTTTAACCAGTCGAAAACTCTTATAAATATATTATACAAAGATAATTTTTACAAGATATTTTTTTATCTCAAACTTGGATAAAAATGTTGACAACTAAATTAAATGTCGTGAATGTAGCTGTAATTGTCAATATAGTAGTTAAATGGTTAAGCATTTTAATCCACTTTCATATATAAAAATAATCATTGGTTTACTGCGCACTGTTCTTGAATGTATGAAGTCTATAATTTTTAAGGATCATCCACAAACAAGTAAGACTCATAGAAAGGAGGGTGGATTCGAAAAAATATTACTTAAATATTTAATAACATCACTTATCTTTGTATGAGAATTTAAAATCTTCCAAAGAGTTAAAATGATAATTATATAAAATTTATTTTAAAATGCCTCCAGCTAAATGAAACTAAATGAGGGCGTTTATAAAACAATATATATCTTTGTTAGTTAAAAGGTTACAGCTTTGCAACGTTTACTAGCTTTAATTTTGACGTATTTAAATTTCAAATTGTTCATTTTGAAGGATAACATGTTTCTTTTAATTATTTGATATGTATTTCAGAATTGAAATTTGTGAAAAGGAACTTGCGTATTTTGTGGATTAATCCTCACCTCTTGATCTCATTCTCAATTTGCACACTGCATTGAAAAATAATTTGATATCTGCTTACTTGGAATTTTCTTACTGTACATAATAATTAAGCTTTCACGATAATGGTGCTAATGTAGTTGTGTGTTCGTAATTAACATGGACAGTGAAGTGTTATGGGATAGCATATAAACGTGAGACTTTTATAAGTAAAGATCGTATTATCTTTCTGCTTATTGATCTAAAAATCTATGATCTATGTGCCTTTTTGACGATAAAGCACTAAAAGCAAATAAAGCACTCCTTTCAAGCACTTTACTGCTCCATTGTTTACATTCTTTCATTAAACTGGTAGTGAATTTGCGGGGAGGCATTGTATCAACTTTATAATCCTTGGGTTACAGGTTCAAAGAGACAGAGCCGCCTGTCGAGCGAGCGTATGTACTCGATACTTATATATTCTACTTCCATTGATTCTCCTAGTTTATCTGATACTCACAAAACCAGATTAACACCCCTTATTACTAGAAAATTCACTCAGATGTTGATTAACATCTCATTAACACGAGCTCTTCTCTTTTTCGCTGGATATGCATGAAATACTTTTGTATGCAAGCACTATATCTATAAAGTTCTCTCGTCTTTTATTTCTTTAATTTCCTACATTCTTCGACAAGAATAAGAATTTAGTATTTAACATAAAACTTCTTTGATAAAAATTCTGTTTTTCAAAATTTAGTATACGGAATTCCAAATTCAGGTCTGTTGCCTCTTAATCTATTAAACATTCATTAAATTTGGCCTAGATTTAGTAAAATCGTATATTATATTTTATTCAACGGGAGATCTTTGATCACATTCCTGCCTGCAGGCACTCCACATATATACACATCACATTAATTTTTTTGTATCACTGCTGCTGCCTTTCCGCTTATTTCAACACTAAATTGATTCAATCGATCACAGTGACTCAAGCACATCAGAATATTGTTATCCCTTTGCCTCACTCGCACTTTTTCTGAACCCATTATAAACTAGATTTATAACATTATAAGATGAAGGTCGATATTTGGATATATTTGTCCGACATAGTTTGCGATTACGATTTAAATTTTAGAATCTACAATTTTGATTGTTAGAACGGTGTGAATTAGAGTCGAGAATGGACATATTTTTCAGATTAAAACAAAGAGGTGATAAAAAGTTGTCTTATCCAGTAAAGAAGATTTTTTTACATTTTTTATTCTTATTTTCTTTTGTGGAAAGATTGGAAAATGAAATCAAAAACATGAATAAACACTTCCTTCAATTTCCGAAAAATGTATTCATCTGAATGAGCAAACTTGGATCTATTTTAATCTGAAGAATAGGCTATTTTCGACCTCTTTAATTACGTATATCTATGATCCTTATGGCAGTATTGCTATTTATTTATAAAATTTGATAGACAGGAATCTTATTCGAAGTTCTATATCAATGTCAAAAACAGAACATAATGGTTCCGCGATTTTCCACTATGGGAATTATAATAGGTATTCTCATCTAATTAAATTACGGGACAATGTAGAAATTCAAAAGGACCCTTCACAATGACTTAACATGTCAGATTTTGAGCCAGCTTAATGCTAAAAATAGAAGTAGCGTAATTAGTCTTATAATAGCAAGCTTTAAATTTACAAAAATAGAGATTGGCATTTTTAATTGAGAGACGCGTTTACTAATTAAAAGCATGTACAATTTTATGCAACTCTTTCGAATAAAAATGAATTGTTATTTTCAGGACATTTACCGATCAGTACAGGTAAGTTACCTAATTACATAATTCATGTTTGCTGCGTTACATCGTTGCAAGTCTGTTTTATGATCGTGACATGTCGTCTAAAGAGGAAACCTTTCTGTGATTATTTGTCTAGATTGAAGAAAGTTTGTTCGAAATAGAACAAATCAAAAAAAAATCATCACATTTGGAATCCCTTTACGATCTTTGCTTATGTTGTTTTTTGTTGCTTGGATATTATTTTTTTGCCGCTAAGATGATGGATTGTTTAGCAATTTCTCCAACGACGAAGTCTATATCTTCTACTAATCTTCCTGAAACGTGCATTTTCCACTATTCCTTCACTTAGCAAAATGAAATTGTCAGTTTGTCGAGTGCGACTCGATGTTGCAGTGGCAATCGATTATCAGACGTAAGCATCCGCAACCATGATATTAAAAGCATTAATCATAGCACAAGTGTTGTGCACATTACAAAAAGAATTATCTATGAAGCATTTCTCGAATATTGCAAGAGTCCATTGTATTTCAATTCTCTCTAAAGAAACCTTATTCTCTTTCTCCTTTTGCAGAGCATTCAGTAAAGTAATTATGAAGAATAGAATATGAAAAATTGAAAGTTGAAATATTTCCCTCTGCAAAATAACAATTGAACATTTGTTTTCATGTGAGAATTATTTTCAAAATATTAATGAGCAATTGATATAATTTATAATGGTGGAAAGCGGCTGATAACAGAGACAGATTTTAGCTCGGATTTTAGACTTTCTCTATTTACTTCTCTCTTACGCCTAACTCTATCTTTTCTCGCTTGCTTCGAAAATCAATTGAAGGTATAAATAAAAAGAGCAATTCAAACAAATATAAATTAAATTACAGCCATTTAATCCACTTAAAAACACATGTAGTTCGGACATATAAATCTCCATGCAGCCTAAATGAATAGAAGTGCAACTTATTTCCCTGAAGAGGATCAACTCGGAACTGGATTAACTCGTGTTACGTAAATGACATTAATTAACACTTCGTGATATTTTAAACGGAAGTGAATAAATATCATTGAATTTTATTAAGCATAATCTTTATATAAAATCTGCAATTTTGGATTCCATACTGTACTTTTGATGCAAATTCGAGAATCAAATTTCGTTAGGAGAGCACAAAATAGTGGCCTTACGAATTAGTAAGTTTGGATGTGTTGTCTCAATCTAATTTCAAATTAGATTCCAGAGTAAAATTAAATTACTCACATTAATCAAGTTAATCATTTAAGTTGATGGAACGCCATACTCGTTCTAAGTTTATCCTCAAAATAAGCACTCTGTCCTCAAACTATTAAAATTCTCAACATCACACGTTCTGCGCTCGTACATTTACACTTTAAACAATGTATTGTAAGATAAGGCACGTAACTGGAGTTTTCTATACTTTTTATAACTTTTTCCAACGTGTTTTTAAATATAATCGCTGAAAAATTATAATGCAGAGGAAAAATTAACATTTGAAGTTTTCTTTTTTCCAGTAGCTGCATATATAAATTCGTATTTCTGCAAAAAAGATTTAGATATTTACCTGCAATGCTTTCTCACGTCTCTTTTGTGTTGCGGTTGAATCAATATTGATTTTCGAGACAAAATTGGCATTTACCCAATATTAAATGCTGGAAAATACGTGTCTAGAACCTTTTAACTTTTTACTGAGTTCGATATGATTCTAAAAACCCCATATAACTTTTCAGTCCAATTCTTCTACACAAAATGCAGCAAATAATCTCCCGAAAAATTTGTTTACAACTTTTACATTTAATTTGAATATAGCAGATTCTTTTATTTCATCTGGGTCAAGTAAAAGTTGTTTTTCATATGTAATTTCTATCCTCATTCATTCCGATTGCAGCTTTCTCGTGTATAATTATGTACAATCATAATTTATTGTAATTCCTAATAATTAGGAAAATCTCTAGTGATTGGACATCTTTCTATTTCATTTAATAACTTTTAAGAGCTATTATTAAAGATAAGAGAGATTTTTGTTTTCACTTTTCTACTCTGTCGAAATTTCCTCTTTAAATTGAATTGCAGAATCATTAGGAATGCTATACAACAAGAAAAATTCGAATGAAACGAGGCAATAATTTATTCAAACGTGTATGGGCATCGGGCATCGTCTCACGCTGACTTACCTTAGTAAGCGAGACACGTAAGCTAGAAGAGTAATTATCTTCCAAATGAGTCGCGTCTTTTGTTTCCGTTTAAATGCGTCTTTGTATTCGTCAGAGAAAATCGTATCCCTACCAAAATCGATATAACCTGACACTCATGAATTGCATTTGGAGCGTCTTACGTAAGAAATGTTAATCTTCTAATTAAACCTGTTTTAGTTTAAGCAGATGAGGAAACTACATTAGTTTTGAAAAGATGTATTATGTATTTCTTTTCGCTAAAATTTTCGAATAACATAAAGAAAGAAATGATGAAATCAGATTACGTGTTCAAAGTTACATCTCATAGTTTCCTCAGATCATTGACTTTGCATTATGCGAAGTTGTGTAATCTGCTCATTTTGCATAAAATTTTATTTTGAAGGATTTCATGTGAATTGTTAACTAGTTTTGCAGACTTATAGATCGTATTTCATGCGTCCTCTGATAACTGTCTTTTACTTCCTGACTTTCGACTTATTGTCGCCTTCCGGCGATTCTGCAGACCTTGGAAATGATAGCCTCATTTTTCATCGTCATCTTAATTACCCATAATTTATAATGAGCTAGGGATTTGCGTCGTCACGATTTATGACAATTGTGAAAAATCTGTTTATTGGATTTTCGCACTTCTTTAGTAGATTTACACCTGATATATTATTATAGTTAGATTTTTTTAAAACTGATCGAAAATCGATGATTAGTAATTCGAATTGAAAAAAGGTTTCATTTATACAATTTAGATTCAATCATTGAGAGCCTTGACACGCTTAATTATCTGAGATTCAAACTTAACTTGAAGGCATCTTGGTAGAGAGTCTCAATTTGTTAATTAAGACTAATGAAGACCAAGTTTTATCATATATAACGAACTGCAACTGCGACTTGAACGATTCACTGAAACTTTATGTATATTTTTTCCCTCGTTTTGGAATTATTTCAAATTACTAAGTACCGGTTGAAAGTTTCGGTTGCCAGATGTCATTCCCAGAGAGTTCATTACGCAAGACAATAAAGAATACCTGCCAATAAACTCTTCTGTACTTAAATAAAAGTCTGCGGAAGACGGACCCGATTTTTATTTTTTTAGTCTTTTTTTCTTTCATTTGTTTTACATAAAAGGAAAGTGACATTAATGACAAGCTTATAAAAGTTATGCAATTATTTTTAGGATTATGTAATGTATAAGAGAACTTAGTCTCATGTGATGATAAAATTATGGTAAGGGATCACTCATAAATTATTTAAGACTTTTGAAATTCGAGTTAAAATAGAAATATTGTAGAATTCCTAGAAATCCTTTGAAGTCTCTTGACAATGATTGCCATACTTTGAAATCTTTTGAAATTGATTGCAAAGTTTTGAAATCTCTTGTTGAAAAATTGAAAAGTTTCGGCAAAAATCAGTGAAATTTATGGCTTAAAATAAATTAAACTATTTTAAAACTGCGTTGAAGATTGAATTATTTTTATTTTTTAAATGTTCGAAATTTAACAATTTGTAGCGCGTGGGTAATATTGCTAGTGTTTTAAAAAATGTAGAGTTTTTTTTTATTCACGGTTAGATTTGTTGACCTTTTTTTATCATATTTTTATTCATTTATTTTCATATAGGTTTATTTAAAAAAAGTTTTTTTACTTTACTTTTTACTTTTTTACTTTTAGCCTGCTATCAGAAATAAACGCGCATTCGCGCCGCGCATGTTTCCCGCGCAAATCATAAGTACCTCCCACCCTTTCGAATCCCCGCGAAACCAGAACACCCCGGCCAGTCGACATCGCGGCAAACATCGACGTGTTGATGTCACATAAATTCCCGTCATTCAAGTTGTGTTTGTATATAGGGTGAATGTGCTAAAATATGTGGCAAATCGGAAGTCGCGTGTGACAAAAATAAGAGTAGAGCGACCAAATGTGAATCATTCGTAAATAAGGAAATGAAATATTAAGTGAGAAGGTCTACAAAGTCATCATTGATATCGTCGACAATAAATAAATAAATAAAATGATGATGAGAATGATGGTGATGATTAGAACTACAGAGTGTTTCTTTTAATTCCTAGGAAGAGGTAAAAGACTAATTTAATAAATCAATAAGCATTTATTATTATAGTTATTCTCATCTTCCACGTAAAGTAATCAAATATTCGTTCATATATATGAAGGGATTTTTAACATACCTTTTTTTAAAAAAAGGCAATTTTGTATTTTGTTAGACAAACATTTATGATTTTTATTATGCAAGGAATTTGCTTTTTGTAACCATTTTGGTGAGATACAAAAATAGATTACACGTACAAAATGGGACGAATTTTATTTTATTTCTCCGACAGATTTGAACTCGCGAGATATTGGATCGCGTTGCATAGAAATTGCTAATTTAGCGTCGAAAAATTTCCAATTATCTCATTCTCTGTACAAAGAGAAAGGAATTTAATTTTCGTAATGACCTTTATTTTATTTTGAGAACCAGGCATTTTTAGATCAGTAATCGATTTAAGTAATACGTAGTAAACGGAGCAGTTATTGGTGTCCAAAAGTTCGACGATCGCATCTAGGAAGTAGGTAATCTGATAAGGATAAGAGATCAATGATTAGTGTCAGTTTACATAAATACAATTTACCTCGTTGGCGCCTCGTGTATTACGACGCTGATAATGACGTTTAATATAGTTTCCTGATAATGATCCGTATTTATCGGAGTGCACACGCATGGCTGAGATTTAAATAGCTTGAAAAATGTCAGGTGAAGGGAAGAGTGAAATAGAAGCAGTGACCTAGCCTCTGGCATTTATTTTCCTCCTATTACTTGAATCCTCGTGCAACTGAGAAAATTCCGTTAATATTCATCAATTCATCGGCAAGTCAATATCATGCTAAAGTGTAAAATTATTTGTTTTAGTCTCGGCTATAACGACGTTGACATTGAACAAAAAAATATGCAAAACCCTGCTAAGATTAAAAAACTTGTTGTTTCAAATAAGCTGTAAATGCCAAAGGATTAATTTTTAAATCTTGTGCACAATAAATATTAAATGCATTCGAGATTCGAAAGTCGAACTCACTAATACATTGACGCTTGCAGAGAAATTTCTCTCTTTACGTCACTTCATCTCACGTTATAAATTATAAAACGCGGTAGACATGTTTTTTTCACTTACATAATTTGTATTCGATCAGTTTTGCCTCAAGTCTTTAGTTTTAATACATTTTTTCTTTGCTTGACCTTAGACTATGTTCTCAGTTCGCTGGTCTTTCATTGATTTAAAGTGTCCCTCACTTTGGCCGTTAATTTCCTTGCACTGCACCTCAAGTTATAAAAGGGGTTGAATATAAGTACCTACGTACCTTACTTCATTCAGATAAACCCTTAGATTTCAAGGCCAAACTTTAAAAACATGTTTCAGTTCGTACAACTCTTTGAGCAAAGTTATTATTACAATCTTGGTAAACTTTTTCAAATTCTGTTTCTTTCTTTAAAACCGTTTCTCCCTTATTTTTAATCGATGGACCTTCACAACTTTTCAAATCTGCGAGAATAACGCAAATCGATTTCATGTCGCGTGCGACTGGCACCTTCTTTGAAATTCACACTTAAATATGATTAGTCAGGTTATCACTTGTTTTTAAAGAGACTATTAGGAAAATGAGGGCTATATTTGGCACACGTTTCGATCGCAACCAACATATCTGGCATTGAAAACCACCCTTAAAATAGACAAAGCCAGGGATAGAAATCTCAACAGAAAGAGTGGAGAAGCGATCTTTACCTCGACCCACAAATATAACCGCGTCGAAAATATGCGGAATTCAGTATCACAAAAATTTTCCTCGTGCATTTGCAGAGATCTTATTTTGATAAGAAATAATGACATTAAAATTGAATCGAAAAATGCATTGTCAGTCTGCCCGATGTAAAATAATAAAATGAAACTTGGTTTCACTTCGTAAAGAGAGCAAAATGCGAATCGGCATATATATATATATATATTTCCACGATTTAATTTGCAATCTGACAGTATTCAGTTTTTACTCTCCCTGGAAAATAGAGCATTGATTAAATAACTGCAATTTTACCTGAAAACTTTAGAGAAATTTAAAACAATGCAGTCATTTGTAATACCTATTTTTTTATTTTTAGTTGGAAGAATATTTCTGGTTATAATAGAATTGAGAAAAAAATATTTCGTTCATTTCAACGTTCATAATTACTTCTAGTATATTTTAAAAGTAGAAAAAAAGTTTTTATTTTACGGATGATTTTTAATTTAAAAGCTGTTTGATCCGCTTGTTTGTTGCATTTCACATTTTTCCAATTTGTTGCCAATATAAAAGTAAATATGTACCAATTTGCAGTCTATAATACAATACGTCTTTTATGTGTGCAAAGTCTCGGAGTAGGTCCCCTTTTACCT
Organism: Synergus itoensis; assembly: GCA_904066005.1. Taxonomy (NCBI): domain Eukaryota; kingdom Metazoa; phylum Arthropoda; class Insecta; order Hymenoptera; family Cynipidae; genus Synergus; species Synergus itoensis. The sequence goes on from CAJFCP010000179.1 coordinate 293,080, forward strand.
CTTGTAACCAGTCTGCGAGCAGACACAGTATTCAATATCAATTTCGAAATTCCACTATGAGAATGATAATACGTGACGGGAATGTAATTATTGTGTTTCAAGTCTCAAGTTCCGACCTAACCAGGCTTTGAGGCTCTTTGCTGAAAAGCATTTCCTTCTCTAAAGTCAGAAATTAATGAGAAGAATATCATAACTTCCGAAGCAATTGGGTCTTTCAATCAATTCTCATCACGTATCAGAAAGTGCAATACAAATACATATAAAATAAATACCAATGAAGATAGAGTTCCACAATTTCCCAAGTTTCAATCTCAATTTCCAGAGTTAATGTATATCTATTTTAGAACCTATAAACAATAAATGACAAAATGATAGATATAGCACAAGTGCCAAGTCATATATCTCCTCTTGAATAGTTGAGGTTAATTGGCTATAACAGAGAAATGCATACTCGTCATAAACGTTGTCTTAAGCTTCTATAATTACAACGAACAGTTAGTAATATATTTTTAGATGAGCTGGTCGATTTAGAATTGTTTCAGGAGCCAAATGCGATATTGATTTGTGAGCGATTACACAAGCTTGACTCGATGGATTTATGATTTTTTGTTCAACGAGACAAGTTTTATCTTGTAAACAAGTCTGTTTCAACCGCCCTGCAGTCTAATTCTCTTGCTCAGTTTTATCGAAATTGCGCGGTTGCAAGGAAAGCGAGGCACAGTAATTAATTTGATCTTTGTTTGTTCCCATTATCGGACACAAACATCGGTATCTCGTACGTTGAAAATTACCTTACTCTCGCAGAGTAATAAACTGATGGAACATGCTGATAAAAATAAAGAAAAAGTAGTAAAAAAAAATAGAAAAAGCTCATTGAATACTTTTCTTAAAAAATAAAATATTAATTAATTTCTCAAATTAAAGGGCTAACATTTTATTTCAGTTTTTTACAGTAAACATATCTGCCCTCTGCTTTTATAATTACGAGCGGCTGTTCGCCTTTTCAGAAGCCTATATACTGACTTTCAATAAACAGGTGAATGGCTCTTTAATCATTATGCCAGAGAAACTATGATGACGCAGTTACATTCTGAAATAAAGATCCTATCAGCCGGGCCAGAAGCTAGGAACTAGCCTAATTAGTTTCATTTGGATAAGTTGGCACTTGGCCCACTTCCTGACCTTACTTGGTGGCTGAGATACATAAAACTCTGTGTCACTAAGATCGTAACAGGGCACCACATTGTTCCTATTTTATTTTCAGTAAATTGAATTACAATTTACAATATTAATAACAAGTCTTGATTCGATTCGAAACTCTAGATAGATTAAACTCTACATTGTTTAAAAATGAAATAAACAAGAAATTGTTTAGACACTTTGAAAAGATTACAACGAGAGTACTTTACTCAGATCTTCAGCAGAGAACTTTTTTCCATTTATATAAAAATAAATACGATCGTAAACATCTGGTTCATGAATGTTTATTGTCTCCTTCAATTTGTTGAGCTTATCTCTTGCTTCTTCAGACTTTAATCTTTAAATTTTTATTATCAAAGTTATTATACTAATTAGTACTGCTATTTTATCGAAATGGGATTCGAGGTCGTTCATTCTCTATCTTTAATGTCTCGTTTTTTATTCTTCGTAAACGTATAAATACTTGATATTCGCTGAAGTGCATATTAAAGCTTACAGTATTTTGTAAGCTAAAGTGGATGTAGGATGGTTTAACTTTATTTTACTCTACATTTATGATAACAGCTGACAGGCACTTTTCTGCCTTTGGCGCGATATTGTCCAATATTCTATACCTCACTGTATGCTATGTAATATGACTCGATAGCCTTTGCAAATCAAAAACACCATTTATAATAATCCCACGCGACTCACGCCTTCACAACGCGAATTACGTAGTTTGTTACTTCCATTGTATCAATGAGAATTTACGACTCGCGGGAATTGAATATTCAATAATGTACCCGATTAAAAACAAATGTGAGTGACTATTCAGTCATAGACACGACGCATCACCTGCTTTAAATTTATTCCAAATAAGATTTCGACAACTGCGCATTGGAATTGATCATTTTTTTTTTTATTTAAAAAAGATTCAATTCAGATAATTTGATTTGTTAACTGTACCGTTTAAGGTAGAAAGTTTATTGGTAGAAAAAATGTGGAATTTTTTAGATTTAAAAGGGCGACGCTTGGGGCGATGTGACCTGTACTAGTCGAAGGTTTTTTTAAATTTAAATATACCGTGTCCAGCTGAAAAAAATATGCATCGAGACTTAATAGGTCAAAGTTCAAGGCCAGGGTGGCCTTGGAGTCAGGGAAGTCAAGTAAATGTCAGGGAAGTCGGGGAAATGTCTGGGAAATGCGAGTAGTTTTCAGGGAAAATAGAAATTGACATTTATGCTATCTATGTTATTTTTGTCGTATTACATATGTAGCTTTTATAGTTTGTTTAACAGATTTTAGAAATTTTCCAAGGATTTTGAAGGATTATAAAGAATTTCGAGGTATTCTTTCAGTTTCTCTGGGTTTCTAATGATTTCAAGAGGTTTCTTGGAGTTTAAAGGGATTACAAGAAATTTGTATAATATTAAAAAGATTTTGTGGAATTTTAAAGGACTTTATGAAATTTTAAGAGATTTTTAAGAAAGTTTAGGAAATTCAAAGAATTTTAAGGGATTTTAAAGTTCCTCGTGGAATTTAAAAATATTACAAGAGATTCTTAAAAGATTTTGAAGTTTTTCGTGGAATTTAAAAAATTTCAAAAGATTTTGAGGAATTTTAAACGAATTAGTGAAAATTTAAGGGATTTCATGGAATATTTACAGATTTGAAGGGATTTCGTTGAATTTTAAGATGTTTCTAGGAATTTCAAGAAAAAATTTGAGAGATTTTTACAAATTTTAAATTGTTTGAAGTGATTCTAAATTTCAAAATATTTAAAGTGATATCACGCGAAATTTTTCAAAAATTTCAATAACATTATTATTGAAAATAAACATGGAACAGAGTAATTTTCTTAATTCCAACGTGATATTAAAAGACTCATGGGGGGGATTGATTCCTTTGATCCCCCCCTTATCTACGCCACTGTAACAATATGGTTCACTAGCTGTCTAGAATATTTTAGTAGGGTTTATTTGGTTTTTATGTTATTGAGTATTATAAGTTACAAATACATAAATGCGCAATGTAAAAAAAGATAGAAGTAAAGATGATCCTTGACCTTAGTCTGGGATTGAAAATATCTCGTGCATTCTAAAGGACCTGACATCGGCCTAGTCGATATCAATCACAGTCATGTTAGTCAATTTTCAATAATTCTAGTTGGTACTTAGGAAAATCCCTTCATAATATAATATGAACATAAAAATATTCAATAAGCGTATTTATGAATATCCTCAGATATATGGAAAATTTAAACTGTAGGATTACATCGAAAAAGTGCTTTTGAATTCAAGAACCAAGTGAAATTAAAGAATGAACTGAACTGTCATTAATTAAGATTGCAGAAGTCGGTCAAGTTTCTGCACAAATTAGACTTAGAGGAATATGCAAAAGAATTCGGCGATATTACCCTCAAGAGCGACCTTCTTGGGCGATACTTAGAGCTTTCGATCACGTGAGTGGACATTGAATGCGCGAACAAAAAGACGGAAGCCTTGACCCTGATGAATGAAACAAAGAGGGACAATCGATTTACAAGAACCTTGAGAACCATACGTGAGATTACACTGCTTATAGTACATTGAAACCGGGGCGTTTTACTGGACCAGAGTCACTTATTGTGCAGACATTCAGACAATATGCTGAAATCAAACGATTGACGGTGGTTCGTTAGAGTCTTGGAAAGATTTCCGGGCGACCTGGTGCTTCTTGCGGAAACGTTGGAGGCACGCCAAGAAGAATGCCAAGACGAAAGTTTATTTGACAGGACCTCCAGATTAAGGATGTCGGGATCCAGTGGAGGCCTGTCGGAGCTGATGGCTCCTACAGGTGGATTAAAGAGATGCGGGGGCGGAATGAGTTCGCCGTCCCTGGGGGCAGGGTTGGCTGCAGGTGGAACCATTCCCAGGACTTTATCAACCTCTGCCCTCCGGGTTCGACCTCAGCGAAGACCCGTCTTCTGGGAGCAAGATTTCGAGTCATCACAGAAGAGAGACTTGTAAGTTGTTCTTCTTTGCACATTTTAAATTCAGTTTGGTAGAAAATTCGTAAATTTAAATATGTACTTAAAATGGCCACACCTTAAAATTGATTTACCCTATATTCAGAAACATTGGTCTGAATTTAAGTAAAGTTGATCGAAATTAATTTTACTTATAATCAGATAAATTTTATTGAATTTAAGGTCAACGAACTTTAACAACGATTATAAGAAAGTTGAATATTTCTTTTTACTGTGATTGAAATAGAGAAGGAGAAAAGGGGTTGGAAAAGGGGTTTTAAATAAGAGGATTCGAAAAGGAGTTCCGAATAGGAAATTTAAAAAAGAGTTTGGTTTATAGTGGATTATGAACAAAATAAGCGCTCCATATTGTTTACTTTCGAAATTTGTTCGGATGTTTCCAGCATCCGCTACAAATTTTAGTATTAACAATGGGAAATGTCAAGTCTGTCAAGGATAACTCTATTAAAAAAGTGGCTATCTCCGTTTTTACGAATATTTCGTCCGTCAAATTTCGATTTATTTTTGAAAGATGAATTTATTGAGATAAATAAAAAAATGGGGTCAATCCATACTTCCTCATGCGTTGAAACTCGGTTATTACACGGATTAATTAATGATAGAGGGGATCAGGGGATAAATCCAGCGACAATGTTGCCGCGGATAATTCCATCGTTAAATCTCAAGTGGTTTTAAAAGCTGCTTGCCATGGCCATTGTTGTAAACTTTATACAAAGATTGCCCTCATTTCTATTGAAATAAAATAATAAGTCGTAAGGATTCGTATGAGTAAGAATTAAAAATAAAATCTTAATTATTTTTAAATTGAAATTAATATTATTTTTTAAATTTCTGTGCTACGAGTAAAGCTATTATAATAGGTTTCAATTTCCAAATATATTATCAGCTTATTATCCACTGCCTCTCTTGCAATGTATGTGTGATTAGATTTCACTCGGTCAACATGATATGCCATGTTTTCAATTTACTTTCAACAAGCTACAATATACTTATCGATTGAGTATAAATACGATGAGTGCATTCATTCATGAGTGTGTTTCGTTCATTTGACAATAATGAACAGGTGAAAGGTTACAGCACTCTAATTTATAAAACAGCAGCTATTTCATTTTAAGTTAAATAAAAAAATAATAATGTAGAGAAATACAGATTCTAGCATCTTTTATATAAAATTGTGATTAAACGTCGCTGGAAAAGTTTTATCCGGCTTGACTAAATATGAAACGAACCAGCAAGCTATTCATAAGAGCTTTAACGTGAAAAATATGTGAGTTTTTTCAGTTCATGACGCGAAATAAATTTCTTTTTATAAGGAATGAACCTTCTTTAGCATGAACAAGCAGTTTATTTTTGAGAAGAGAGAACTAACAGTATGATTTACAAAAAATGAAAACTAGTTTCTTATTTCATCCATCAAAAATTGTATTATATTAAAAATTTCATAAAATCCATTTTCGGCTAAAAGTATGCAAGATACATACAACCAAATGTCTAGAAGCAAAATTATTTAGCTGAAAAATTTTTACAAATTTTATTTCGAATTTTTTTTTTTTTTTAAAGGAAATTTAATATCGTTTTATTGATATCTTACATAATTTATTACCATAAATTTTCCACGCATTGAATTAGTTGTATTATATCTTTTACTTTTGTGAGTGTATTATTTCTTGAGAAATACATTTTTATTTAATTTGCTCTGTTGACATAAATAAACGAAAATTTCTGGATTTTTCTCTGATTCACTTTGAAACTTTTACGATTTTAGCAGTTAAACTTCCCTCTTTATATATATTTTTCATCCCAAGGTAAAACGTGGGAAGACTCCACGCAAATTTTATTATGTCGAATTTATAAAAAAAAAACTGCTTCACCCAAGCCCTGAGTATTCTATATTCTATAATAAATGGAAAACGTAGTTAGATTTCACTGAGATTTACATTTTAGATTTAGAGATTTAGAGATTTACATGAATAAAAAGAGTTAAAAAGGCTATTAAAGAATATTTATAAAAAGCAAGGACGAATCCAGGGAGGATCCTGGGAGTCCGGAACTCCCCAAAAAAAAATTTTTTCTAGAACCATCCCTGATGAAAAGTGTATAAATATGTCTTCCTTTTTCCCTGCGTGGCACATTTCTTCATGTGATAAATTTACTCTTTTCATTCTCAGAAATATAAATGCGAGCTCTTATTTTGTCGCAAGAGATACATAATAAAATATCTGACTTTTCAACCTAGAAAATCTTCCATTTATTATAAGGACGAGGAGAAATTTACCCAGCGTTTTCCGGGATTTTAAGAGATTTCAAGTGTCTTTAAGGAATTTCGACATTATCTGCTCAATCCGTAATTTATGTCATCATAATTATTACATGTCCTTCAAGGATTTTCGGATATTTTAATTCAAAAGAGTTTATTGATTTTCAAGGTTATTTTAATTATTAAGAATTCCAAGGGATTTTAAGGAAAAATATGGATTCTGTAATAGTCACAATTCTAACAACTATATCATCAAAGATATCATTTTCTGAATTATTTCTAACCGGGTCAATCGTGTATGCTAGTTCTCGATCTAATATCGCAGATTCCCGATTTCCCTCCATCCATAAGATCTCTTCCAAACAACCTCATGTGGAAGAAATTGGTTGATCATAGTCATAGATTCTACTCAGTCTGACTTGACGCCGGGGATGTTTACTCACTTTTTTGACTTTGTAAAGAAAGTAAATCTTTTTATTCTTACGGGTATTGAAAATAAGAAAGACAAAAGTCAATGTAAAGACAACGGCCGTTCCTAAGAAAACAGTAGGAAAAAATTGCTGCCTTTTGAAGGCTATTTTTTGTATGAGAAGTTCGTGGTTTACCTCTGCTGCTCTTGAAGGGTGGTGACCCAGTTGGTACACTGAGATTCGTATTCTGACCATGAGAAGACTTCATATTGATCGCAGAAACTGTTTCTTTTCTAGTCGGACATGCAAGCTAAAGGGAAAAAAAAATATAAATATCCTGAACTGAAACAGGCAGATAATAATAGATTTAGTTAGAAAGGAACCAAAACCAAAATTCGAAAAATATATTGCTTAGAAAATTCATCACTAAAATTATAATAGGATATTTTTTGATATCAAAAATACATACATATATGGACAGCGTTACGAATCAAACTTTTTGTTATCAAAGTTTTTGTTATTTGTCTGTTATTTGTCGAAAATTTGACATTCGAACTGCCGTGGTTTGGTTCGAAAAAATTCGAACCAAACGAAGCGGTTAGATTGTCAAACGATTCGACATTCGAACCGCCTAAAAATAGTCTCTTGTTTGGATTGTATCATTTTCTCCGGGGAAAAGTGGGATGGAAAAGTTATTTGAAGAAGGGAGTGGGAGATTTTAATGAAACTAATGAAACCTAACGTCCGTAAAAATAAACGAATCTTTTGTAATATAAATCAGGATTGGTAGTTTTTGAAATGTTATGTTTGTTTGAAAAGGAAAAGAAATACTTTAGAAGATCAGAGAAGAGTTCTGTTAGTCTCGAATCTTATAAAAGTGTCGAGACTGGGTTGGAGACAGAAAGTGGGTCTAAACTTCGTTACGAAGTATTCTTTGAAGATACGTAATGAAATAAAATAAAGGTCACTCACGAGAGTTTTTGTACTTCATTGATGATTTGAGAGAGTTATTCTGACAAACTATTTATACTCGTGGTTTCCATTAGATTGTCAAATTCGATCAGGATGTACTAAGATAATGTATATGAGTAAAATAAATTTTTCATTCTAATCCAGAATTCTTTTTGATTGATTTTAACAGATTTATTGATAGTATTTATTTTTAAATTTCAACATGAAATGAAATTTAAATATTTCTCACTGGTATTCCATTTCATCGCTAACGCATTATGAGTTTAAACTTGAAAGTGTGTGTAAATTGATACGTTCTATTTATATTTATCAAACACGTGACAATAAAATTATTTTCGTTTTGTTCTGTTAAATAAATAATAGTGGGAGATAGGTGTAAATTAATATTATGAATTTAGAACTCTTGAATTCAAAGATCCTGAATTAATGAAACAACTCGATGATTAAATGTTTATCCGATTATGCCGTGCAGTAGATATCCTGTGAGATTATCTCTATAGCGACCTTTGACATTTTCCTGATGTATGTATACAATATTCCTTCGTCTCTAATGATCAATCTTCCTGGAAGCACCACTAAATTCTGAAATCTCTTCTAGTGAATGATGAATTATTCAAACGGGAATTAAAAGGTTAATTGGGCAATTTGCACTATTAATTATAATTAAACTGCACTTTAGTTTAAAATTAGTATATAATTGTCGTAACATTATTTTATAAACAGGATTAAAAACATTTTTATCCTGAAGCAAAATCAATTATAAAGACACTTTGTAAGATTTTCTGCAGAATTCCAATAGCAAATGGAAAGGCCGTTCTCAGAAGAATTTCTTCTTTGACGTGTCTGAATTTTTCTCATTTTTCTTTTTCCGATTGGAGATTTACTCCTGCTACCCTTTCTCTCATCTCATACTTCGTTTTCTTCTGAAAAAAAATTACTTTAGTAGATAGAGATTCAATTAAAACCGAGATGCATCGCAGCCGAGAAATTCTCGTGCGCTGAAAGTGCCAGACATTATTTTTACACTCTTATCATTTTTTTCTAGAAAGGATTAGATTTTTAATACCTTTCTACATGATTAAAAAAATATATAATCGTCCGGAAATTCGTTTTTTGGATCTCAAACATTTCCAATTTACTCGTAATAAATTGGAAAGGTATCGAATTAATAAAAATAAATTCCACTTATAAATAAATCCTAGAAAACTACTATTGATATAAAAATTGAATATACCTAAGGTATAATTAACTTTTCTTCTTCTTTGGATTTCTCTTTTACTTTTAATACCTTCAATATATTTTTGATTAAATCTTCCTGAATTGCTTATTAGCCTGACTTTCCTAGAAAATTTCTTGCTCTGCGTAATAGAATGTGGAATTCTTCTCTTCACTCTAGGGATGAAATAACTGTAATTTGGCAACTTTATTGTCAATCTTCTTTACTTATTAAGATTTTTAGCATTAGTATGCATTTGTTTAAAAATGCAAAATACGCTAAACACCCTGAGTTGCGGGTATTCGTGACGATGTAACGCAAATAATTTTTGCATGTGTATAGACTGGCTTTGCAAAATATTTTTGTATTTCGTTCTGTCTCCTAAATATAAATAGTATGTAATATTTGCAGATATCTTTGACTCTATGCGTTTTTTTAAATTACAGCCATGGCGAGGACCTTATCGTTACGCCCTTCGCGCAGATTCTCGCATCTCTGCGCTCGGTTAGAAACAATTTTCAATCGCTCACGAACGTGCCGACGAACAAGTAAGTTGAATTACATATTTTTTAATTGTTATTCTTTCGATGTTTCCGTATCTTTCATTAATCAGAATTTTTTCCTATTACGCTTTTCATATTAAAAGAGAATTAAGAACGTCATGGGTTTTTTATAAAGAAATATCTAATGCATAGAAGTAATGCTGAAGTAATATTCCTTGAAATGGTATTCCATGAATTTATGAGATAATTGGGGTAGTAAAAATAGAATTGAGGTGTTTGAAGTGTTGACAGTCATCTTTATCGCTATGAAAATAATCTTAGTTATCATATTTCCAATCGAAAATGTATCTATATATAATTCTTCCACACCCCTGTGGGAAATTTTTTATTCTTTTCTCTCAAGAAAGATTTTTCTCTCGGGAATACTTGATTTGCAGGGGTTTTCATACCCAACTTTCTTTGGTTATATATTTTGACAAATAGAAAGGGAAAAAGAAAATCAGATTCCACGAAAATTCTTGTTGCATTAAATTAAAGTAACAAATTATCTTATTTTTAATTAGATCGAGGAGGAGTAGTGCAGCCCAGGGCAGTAATACGCCTCAACCGCGGATCCTGGCACCCGGAGGTAAATTTCGCTTAATTAAAACTAATTACACCATTCGCCATAATATCATCTGACCTTTAAAGACCGCGAACTAAAATCAAAATTGTTCTGGAGAGTTTACTAGACTAATTAATATGAGCTTAAAGCCAACATAGTCTGGGAATTATTAGTAAACGTTAACTAGATAGTTGGTCCACGCTTTGATCTCTTAGTTCTCAGGATAAATTGTTTCATCCTCGAGACCTAATCCGATTCTGACCTTTAGATAGAAAACAGTTGTTCCTTCAAAGTTTTCTCTATAGTTCAACTCAAAGGTCTCATTTGCTTCAACTTTTCTGCCGAAGCAACTTGGGCAGAATCATACACATATATACTAAGCCAGGGTTGATTGATTATATGAAGAGACTTGCAAGAGTAATTTATAACTTGTACTGAATCTTACTCTCCACTTAAACTCTAACTTACAAATTGCAACAATTTATAAAAGACGAGTGCGCAATTCAGTTTGTCGAGATAAAAACAGGACGAAAGTAGGTTTTCCTGAAAGTTTATCAGCGTGGGCGCAAGTTAGAGTTTTTTTTTAAAGAGGGTGTCTATTCATGGAAATTAAACCTAAAAAGCCTGGATTCAGCAGGGAATTTATATATACCTGGAAAAAACCGTGAATATAAAAAAATTGAATTCTTCGACAAATGAATCAATTGAAAATAAACAGTTTATATTCTATTTTCCTAAAAAAATCCGAGACCCAAAAGAATATAATATCTATAATTATTATAATCATTGTTATTTGCAATTTTATTTGGATATATTATTTGTAACATTTTTTTGGCCCACAAACAAAATTCCCACGAGCTTTTAATACAGAATCCATTATCGAATTTAAAAAATAAATATAGGTAAAATTTTTTAACATCCCTTATATATTTACTATTTATTGCAGAAGAGCCCTACGTGAAAATGGCTATAGAAACGTTAGAGGAGTTGGACTGGTGCCTGGACCAGTTAGAAACTATTCAGACGCATCGATCCGTGTCCGACATGGCCTCCCTAAAGGTATGTAAGACATTTCTTGATTCAGCTATCTATCGCGAAAGTACTTTCGCGAAATCCTCAGGAGAAATGTTCGAAATACGTCAACGAATAATCTCTACAAAATTCATAATATTCGCCAAACCTAGAAGTCTAATCAATCCCTTGAAAATTGCATCTGATTCAAAAGTTCAGAATGACTTTAAAAGGAAAGAAATCTAAATGATTAAATGTAGAAAATCTTAACGTATTTGCAATTACATATAACGATTATCGACTGTATTTTCTTTTCGTCAAACATCATTTCAGTTAGAAGAATCTTCTTTTATGATAATGAAAACCAACTCGGTCATTATTCAGAATCTTGATTACTTTGTGATCTACTTATAGAAGTTTGCCAATTACTCCCTAACTTAATTATTTTCATTCTCCATTCAGGTATTCTGTGTTCAAATTTCTGCTCTCGATATTACTTTTTTTAATTAAAAATATAATAGGTCTGATTCTCTCTTCTAACTTAAAAAATTGATTATATATTCTCTGTAGAAAATTGACGCACATATGAATAATATTTTACCTCTGAATTGGAAATGTGAAGATATTGCGAAGAATTGCTTATGCATTCTACTCGAACCCTCCATCCCGACAGAGATTTGTCACCCAGGACCATATTATATTACATAATATATATATATCTTAAATCCAACATAATAAAATGGTTTCTCACCACGAGCTATAAAAAATTTTCCATAGTCGACTCTTTTTTACGCGCACGTTCATATAAAAAATTTGTGTTGTCCATAAAATTTTAATATTACACGAACATGTCCTGTAAAGATATTTTTATTATCCGAAAACTTCCTCGTGAAAAAGAAGGAAATATTTCAAGTTTTTAATTTCGCTAAAAACAAAGCAAGGCTTAAGTTAGGAAATCTAGTCATAGATGACTTGATTCAATACCTCGTCATAAATTCTTTTCATGGACTTCTTTTTGGAAGAGATTGAAATGTCTTCTTCATATTTTCTAAACGAAATAGCTAGTGCACATAAAATAGGTTCGTTAAAAAATCAGGTCAAGGAAATTACACTTATACTTCAAATATAAGAAATCAATCTATAAATCAACTTCTGATGATAGTATAGAGAGTAGACCCAATTTAGAGCTGGTTTCTTATCATATATAAAGTTTTAGATATAACTGTTATATAACTGTTTCGCATTAAACAGTAAAACGTGCAGATTTAAACTTAGATTTATTTGATGTACGAGGTGATTGATCAGCTAAATTTCAATTTAACGGGACCGTAAAACATGAGCAAACTCTGCAAAGTTTCAAACTCATTGGCTATATATAATTTCTTAATTTACATCTTATCAATCCCTATAGTGCGTATTTTTAATATCAACTAGAATGGTTCTATTTTTGGATTCTAAGAAAAGTACCCTTCTTACTATTATTATGCTACATTTACAAAGATAACTACAAATACCTGATAACTCTATACCTGATAACTATTTTGACAAATAACAGGACGTCCTTTTTCGACAGAGCAGAAAACTTCCCCTTCCCTTTTCGAATTAAGCCAGTCAAAGTAAGATTTCGATATTTGTCCTAAAAAACTGGATGACTATAGCCACGGTCGATCTGAGATATTATAACAAATCTGGACAAATCATATTATTTACTTTTGATTAAATTAATTAAACTTTTCAAGTGTGATGAGTTGTTTACATGTCATATTGTGATAATTATCCGATAAATCGGTTTAATTAATGAGAAAGCTTATAGAAGAAATAAAATGATATAATTTATTATCAGGATTTATTATCAGGATTTATTATCATAAGTTCAAGCACCGTTTTTTTTTAGAAATTAGATGATAACCTCAATTATCTATTATCCATTGTCCACACAGTTGACTCATTGTCAGATTATAAAACCATGTGAAAGAAAATTAACATAAAATTATTAAAATCATGCCATAAATAGAATTTTGGTTCGGGTTAAATCGTAAATTTCTTATGCATTAAGGAAATATGGTTGATGCACATATCAAGGTTACGAACCGTCGTAAACATTTTTTTCTTAATACTGGTAATGAGTATTATTCCATAAAATTGATATAAGATGCATATAATGATGCTCTCATTCATCTTATTCACAAAAGAATTAGAAAATTGTTATAATAATGGAGACTTTATAAATATAATCCTATTTCAGAGAACATAATCTCTTCCCTTCTAAGGTTGCAGTTATTACCTCGCACATCAATAAGAGTTCCTATATATTTGCTTTATTAATCAATAAGTAATTTAAAGGTTTTCTGCTAGTGAGAAAAATGTGAGGAAAAATGTTCCCCTTTTTAACATATTATAAGTATATATATTTGTTGAAAGTGTGTCAATCACTGATGATAATTTAAAGAACCATTGAATCAATCTATCATTTAGTCTCCTTTTTACTCAATTTTCATTGAGTTTAAAATTAATTAAAATTAAATTCACTGAATGAAAATAAATTCTACGCGAATTTAATAGAATCGAAAGTGAATCCAAGTAAACTCAAATGTCTGTTCTGATTGGTTTTTACGACTTGAAGATCTGCGGAATTCCAATTTAATAACTAATCGGGGTTTAATCGCACTTGACAGTTTTCTCATTAGAAGCTTTTCATAAATCCTCTACTTTATCTACTCTACTGCTTCAGTGGCCAATGCAGTTTCTTCTGATGTAAAAAAAAGTAAAAATGAAAGTAAAGGATGAATAACTTTGAAATGTAGTAAATTTTCGTTTCAGGAAACTGCAACGATAAATCAGCGAATGCTCTCAATGTATATATGTATTGAGAGGTTCCGCGTCTCCATTATTATTTCAATTGTATCTGCTTGTGCAAAAAATGGAAGCTTTACGGATAAAAGGAGATTTAGTTTTAATTGCAGAGAATTTTAATTACTTCCATTATTTTTAACACAGAAGCCTTTCGTACTATCTTTTAGACGTTAGAATTTCTTTCTTCTTTTATAATACAAACATTTATATTAAAAATTTTTAGAATTAAAAAAAACCGAATAATCTTCGTAGGAAATTACATCTTCGATAAAGTTGTTATCTCTCATACTTAACTTGGTGTTGAAAAGTTTGTTCGAAAATGGTAGTCGATGAAAATTGGTAACGAGAAAAGTTAACAATCAAGTGTACTTTTCGAAGTACTCTAGTTTATACTCGTTTTCAACTGCTCGAGAAATCTAGCATTGAGTTACATTATCTTTGCGACGAAGTCGATATTGCAATCTTATTCTTCAATTTAAACATACCTGCTTCGAATACTTTTCTCTCAAGTCAATGTCTTTCATATATCGTAAATTATATCATTCAACATTAGGAATTTGTGACCATACACTCGTAAATCTAATAATATATTGGCTTTAAACTTCAACCATTATTTTTTTTTTCAATTCGAAGACAAGGTTAACGCCATCACTGTCTTAAACAACATAAACTGCAAATTGATTTAAGCTCCACTTAAATATCTCGTATAAGTACTAAAGCAAAGTTCAATTACGATTAATGACGCGTGAATGAGGTTCTCCTTTGATGAAAAGTACTCGCGAGGTTCACTGAAGTCATTAAGATCTGGTGCAAATCTGATTCAATGGTAATAATAATTGTAGGAATTTCATTCCTAGAATCTATTTTTGCATCTGTTGTTTACTACTAAAAAAACGATTACAGGCTCGAATTTCTGTTTAAGAGATTTATTTTCTTTTAAAATCAGAATCAGTCAAACAGTTGGAATTTTGAAAGTAAAGACAGGTAGCATTGATTGTTCGAAGCAAAAAGCAAGGAGAGTCCCTCCCATAACCTTGGTCTGAGTTTGTTGAACTCAACACTTTCTAATGAAGCACAATGTACGACTTTACGAAAGCTTCGAACTCGTTCATTCCCATCAAGATAAATGGAGCGTCAAGACCAAGTGTGCAAAATAAGAGATATCAAGGTTGTCCGAGGAAATTCCTCTGACGACCTCGATTTCCTTACGAAACTGTAACATTTACCTCACTATAACATTTTGATTCTAACTTCGTTTCTAATACCCTTTTCAATATTGTTTCCTTTATGCTGGAATAATTCCAATAATTTCCATCCGACGGAAAATACCAAAGAGAGGTGAAAATCACTCGCCAAAGGATCTGCTTTCAATTTTAAATACAAACACTTTTATTTGTGCTTTAAAGTATATCCTCGCAGGTACAAATTGTAGTAACTTCTGGCGCTCGGATCAATTAGCGTATGTCATATGGCGCATGGCGCAAAGTGGAAAAGACACTCAGAAATGTCTGCCAGCCAGTAGAAATAATAAATCTTTGTACACGAGGATTATGGATTAGTCCTCGAAGAAACTTCCTAATTTGATTTAAATTTATATTTCACGAGGTCTGCGAGTATAGCGAGTCTGATAATTGCTTTAGTTTACCCTTTGTTTAATGGTCCTTTCGCAAAATAGAAAATCACTTGTCATAATTTTGACGTCAGCATGAAAGCAGAATTTTCGAGGAAATCCTGGTTAAAAAATGATATCGTTACAGTGTCAATATTTTGAACTTTGTACTTTATAATTCATCAGATAAAGAGTTTAGAAAATGTCTCATTAAAGTTGCACAATCTTATCTAATTTTTATGTCTCATGGAAAGTTTTTAGTGAAACCGACGTCAGTCAAGTAAAAATTACCTTACGAACTTGTTTCAACTCAATCTAAGTGCTCGACATGCTTTTAAATAATGAAAAATGAAAAATGACGTTTATTGTAGTCATAACTTCATGATGAATCAGTTAACCTTTCTTTTACGGGTTTAAAGGTCACCTGCGATTGGATATCACGCTTTGCAATCGTAATTTTATTCCTATTTAAGCGATAGACATCTTCCTAGTTGAATTAAAATATTCTTTTTATAAGAAAGCTTCCTATAAGATCAGTTTGTTTCCCTCTGCTTATTCACTATAAATGATACGCGAACAGAGATGATTCATTACTTCCGAAAAAACTCGTGAATTATTTAGATGTGACTATTTTTTAGTATAATCAGAGAAGTCTATTCAAGCTCGTTTTAATGCCAAACACTACTAGTCATCAATATTTTTAAATGCACTTCCAAAAAATAAAATGAAACATTTAAATCATGTTAATATCTTGCGAAATTGAAATCAAACTAATTTTTTTAAAAAATGTAGATCTTTGCGTCGTACAGAACTAAGTCAAGGTTGTTTACAGTCCCACTTCTCATTGACGGAAGCAACATCTTCGCACTCGAACTCGTAAATTAGTATAAAACATACATTTTGACTACCACGTTTCCAAAAATCATTAAGTTGCCTTTACACAAGGCAGCCTTTATGTCGCTAACGAATTAAGAATAAAGCCCAAATAACTCAAGAGGTACAGTTTCTCTTTTGAGTGGGAATTTCCATTTCGAAAGACGTCTTGTTAGTAAAGTTAGTATAAAGTTCAGTAACTCGAAATCTATTACTAAAATAAGCAAGTCAAGAATACTTAATAGACGTATGAACTTGCTAATTTTATACGGAATATTTTATTAAAATAGATCCTGAAACTTCTCACCTCCCTTTTTTCTTAAGATAAAGAAATTTTGCGAAGCATACTATGTTTCTAAAAAAAAGTCTACTTGAAGCATACGTCACATTGTCGAGTATCAAAAATAGTTTTCTTTTATTGGCTAAATTGTCTAGCTACATTCACACACACTAATTCCACATTCGACTTATTCTATTCTAGACGCCGTAAATCTCTTTACGATGCTTGCTTTACGAGTTGCATTCAAAGCGTAATTTTGCCAACGCGTACTTGACCTATACCAAGTGATCGAGTTGTATGCCTTACTCGGCTTCACCATTTTAATTAATCCTTTCCAAACAGCTAGTGTGGGACACATACTCATATAAAGCTTTCAATAATAGCAAACAAATTTTCTGAATTTATAATAATACTATCATACATTTACCCGGTATTGCCCGGAATTTTAAGCGATTTAAAGAGACTTTAAAAGATTTCACAAGATTTTAAATGATTTTCAACAAATTTTAAGGGATTTCAAGATTTGTCAAGTGATTGTATATTGTATATTGATTGTATTCTGTACATTTTCTGACATTTATATCCTTTTAAATTTTTATATAACATTTTTATATCTTTCGATTTCATCTTTTAAAAAATCCTCTGGCCAAATTAACGTCGTTCTCCATTTGGTTCTGCTAGGTTCAAGGGTGTGGTATTCAGAACACACACACTTTCATCATTTCTAGGCATTTAATTAGCAAATGAAACCACATTTCATTAAAAAATATTCTTTGATTAGAGTACATTGCCTTCGTAAAAACAGTCAATTTTACTTTAACCTTAGGTCCTTGAACTACTTTTGAAAATAGTAGCACCTTGAGCTCCGTTGCATCAATCATCTTACTATTCAATCTTTACTTCACGAACCTCTCTGGGTGTATAAACCAGGTAAATCCTACCTCTATTGTACGTCAAAAGAACTTTACATTTAATAAGTTCGACAAGCACCCCCATAATTCGATCGACAAAAATCACCCAGGCAAGATTCGCAGCCAACAGAAGAGATCTTATCTACTTTGTGAATGTAGTTTCCCACAATCAGAAAAATGTGAAACGTTGCCTTCCACATCGATAAACTAAAAGCTTCATTTTCACTTGAAAATAAGTCAAATAATGCTTAAAATTTAACTACAAATTTTTCGTTTGGCTCTTTGCCAGCAGACTTTGGGCGCCCGATCCTGACACGTGTTCTTAACGTATACGTTTTTTATACGCATCCGACACCCGCTGTCTCAATGAAAAGGTGAATTTACGAGACCTTTTCGTTGAACTGAATCTCTGATGTTACATTAAATAGTGAACATCTTCACAATCTGTTTGCAATAGTTCAACAAATCTGAAACGCTACTTTGTTAACATAGAAACTTTGAATGCGTCAAGCTCAAGAAATTATTTACCTCATACGTTTTTTGCGGAAACAATAATTTTAATTCCAAAAAATATATGACTTGTGGTTTTCTTCCTAAGCATCAGAGTGTTATCTTTGCTTTGTAAATGTTTGCTAGTGATTAATATCAATGCATATCAATGTAAGTTCCTTAAAGAAGTATAATATGACTTTCTATCCGACAATTGCTCGCTCACAGACTTTATTAACCAAAAATTATAATTAAAAATAATTATTATTAATATAATTAGAAATTTTATATTATGTATAACATCTAAATTTTATATTCAGATATTTATTCTCGCACGAAAAGACTGCAAGAAGGAAAGAGAAAAAGAAACAGGAAGAGGAGTTTCGAGGAATTTAAATAAACAATAGATGAACTTTAACTGAGGTGCATTACAGATACGAGAATATAAAATGGTTATAGACGTAACACATATTGCATATTATGAGTCAATGGTAGTTCCAACAATCTACATTTCATTTGACGACCTCTAAGGTATCTATAGTAATAACCAACTGACTCATTCTGGGACGCAATTCTGTTGAAGCTACCGTCATTCACCCTGATTACAATGCTTTTTACGTGCATTCATAAACTAGCTTTTGTTTTAATGCACAATTCGAAAATGTTCGTTGTTCTGAGATGAAAGCGTGGGCACAACCGACTTGTTGGAAAACTACCCCCATGTTTTCACGAGCGAACTCTAAGCCAAACATATATGTATATTATGGTTTAGCGTCAATCATCAGATTTCATTTTACCCTCAGCAGTTTTTACTGTCATGAGTAATAACATTTAGACGTAAACTGTCAATTATCTCCTTGAATTTAAAACAATTACTTCAGTCACTTATTTTCGCCATTTTTACGCAGAACAATTTAATAGAGGAATATAAATTATCATTTAATAAGGTAAATGTTTTTTCCTTTGATCGATTGATCGTCCAGATTGCGGTTGATAGACATTTATATATGCGTGGTGCCCATATACGATATACTTTAGTTAAGTGAAGGTAGGCTACATATTTAGTGCTGTTAGAGTGCTCACGTGTCGAACCACGTTTCCCACGTTGTGACATTATGCTTTTGTAAGCTTCAAACGCAGAACCTCGTCTCTAATTAACATCCCGTCAAAAAAATTATTTCACATTAACAATATTTCCACAGAAATTGATTTCAAGGACCTAAAAATAAGTTTCGAGTACACTTTTCATATTACACAATTAATCTATTTTCTTAGAAAGCGCTATTTCCGATAATAGGATATATGAAAGAGAATTCGTGTTACGCTGTAAGCGAAATGGTGTTTACATGCTTACTAAGAAAACTGACGCTTCTGAAGTGCCTTAAAATAATCTGAAAAATGGGTTTTCTCTTTGCAAACTTTGTATGTACATATATGTTATATGTTTGATGAAAAACAAAGGAAAACCACATAAACGGTACCTTAACATATCCATTAATATTATGGGAGGTCATTTCAGGTCATTTGTAGTCTCGATTTACTGGCAATAACTGGTCCTGAGAGTAATGTACCTATCGTAATAATTATCAGCATTGATTGTAGAAGACAGTCTATGTACGTGATGTTCCGTATGTGACTGCCGCACCCGAAACTATAGTCACTATCGAATTTATACAAAGTGTCTGGAATGTTTTTAATTATCATTAAAAGGAGATAATAAAAACATGAGAGGAAATGGTATGTTGGACTTAGCAGACTCTTCTCATTTCTATTTTTTGTTATTTTGTTTACTCCAGCATGACTATAATTCTATATTTATTTAATGGACTCCAACCTACGTTGCAATGATCAATGCCTTTCACTAAAATTATACAGATTTTTTTTTATCGATTAATTCGCGAAAGTTCTAGAAAGCTCTAGAAATATTATAGAATATGCATTTAAATATACTATACTATGCATTTATTTTAAAAATAAGACTTTCCGAGATAGATTCAGCTTGAAATTTTCTTGAATATCGATTTTTTCGAACAATCGTGTCAGCAAAGCTTTTTGCGTAAAGAAAGTGCTGACAACTAGTCAATTTATTATACCCGTCATATTTTCAACCTTGAAGTGTATTTCAAGGACGGTTCACCCTCAATTGTAAAGTTGTGGATCCCAAAGTCATTCCAGGAACTATATTGGCAAATTCACTCCCTCCTAATTACCCACCTTAGAGCAATTCAAAGTTCCAACTGCAACGTGAGAAACTCTTGTTGAGAACCTGAAGCGAGTAAATTTTCTCGAAGCAGATTATCTTAGACACTACCTAATTTGATTAAAAGTCTGCTGAACTGCTTTGAACTTATAGAATAACAATACTTGTAGAATAATAATTACCTAGAGGACAAAATTAGGATTTTATTTCAGGAGTCATTCTGTAACAATAAGCAGGTATTTTTATCATTGATATGGTTTAAAAATCTGCAAATATCATGAAAACATCCCACAAAAGGGGCGCATAAGATTGAATTGATATTTAGACTGTCAATAAGAAACTTTATTAACACTAAACGCCATCCGCAATTAAATTCTCAAAGTGAAGTAGAAAAGCACTTGCTTCCACATGTGTACCCCATATCCGTCACGTATGTCAGGATGACGTAGACAGAATACACAATGACGCTCTAGTTACCATGATCGATTTTGAGTGTACATAGGGGAGACCGGGGCTAGTTGGCCAATTTTTCACTTAACGATTTTTCTTAACTTTCCTTTTAAATTTAAAAAATTGCGGTTTTCACCATATAAAAGTATGTATTCTTGGGTAGTACTGAGAATTTTTTTAGGCGTTTATATTAATTATTGAAAAAATGGCAGAATATTTTTGAGAGAGGTGACGAATTGGCCAACTTGCCCCGAGTACGGGGCAAGTTGGCCAAGTGGGCGGGGTAAGTTGGCCAATTCGAAAAAAATCATTATAAAAGCCACTAATGAATGGGATAATTAATAAAATAGTAATGTTATTAATTTACTTCTTTATTGAGACTTATTTCAATCGAAGCCTATCGTTTATAAAATCTTTATAACTTTTTGAACAATTAATTCTAAGTTATCATAATAAATTTAACTTTTCCTCGCTCGTTTTACCGAAAGTTTTTTATTGGTCGCAGCCACCGAAGTTGAAACTTTTCGTTTCGATGAAGTGGTTTTTTTTGAAGCACCTTGTGCTTATTTTTTGATTTTGCTCTTTTCTTTTTCATCCTGCAAAGCTAATTTGACTGGCGAGTCTGTCAAAATTGCACTTTCTCGTAGAGGTTATAAAGCGAGTTTGACAACATTGGCCAACTTACCCCGGCTATGTTTTTTAACATTACATTTTTTTATATGTTAAGGAACCCAAGCAATAAATTTGAACGATACATCATTTCAAAACTCTTAGTATAGACACTTGTAAACCATATTTAGATTTGACAATAATGATTATTTATTAATCTATAAAATGAAAAAACCAGAAAGTAAAAATTTTACTGATCACGGTCAAAATCAGTTTTTCAATGATATTTTCGACATAAGACTGCGAAATGCAATGAAATCACACCGGAAGTCTTTGCACAACTTAATACACTTACACTACGCGTGGTGAGGTTGTTAACATTACCATTGTTTAAAAAAGGGGCATTAGCCAACTTGCCCCGTTGGCCAACTAGCCCCGGTCTCCCCTACTAACAGAATAGCTATCTTGACGGTTTTCGTGATTCTCGCGAAACGTGTGCAGATTTCTGTTCAGCATCCTAATTTCCATATGTTTTATTCATTTTTCAAAACTACGTTTCAGAACGAAATCATAATAATATAATTATTCCACCAATATTCGTTAACCTTCTTATTTTTACATATTCAATTTGACGTCAGAGTTGGCAGAGAATTACCATTTCAAAATTTCCAGTCTCTTCCAGATTTTCAAGACAATTTATAGAAATAAATTAAAGACTGCAGAGAATGTATCCAATTAAACAAACATTCAAGCAGCGCGTGGAATTTCATTAATTTAAATTCTCTACAGTCTTACCCTTTATTCATATTTTATTTCAACCATTCTTGCAAGTCTAATAACAAAGTATCATTCAAGACACTGGTTTTTTGTATATAAATATTTGGTTCATATTTCACTTCAGTTTTGTAATTTTACGCGTAATTAAATTTTCTTGGTATTATTATAGTATCGAGATTTAATTAAAAACAGTTTTTGCGTAAGGGGAAAAACTAAATGAGCTTTACTTGTTATCATTCTTATTGTTAGTGCCTCAAATATATATGATTCAGCTGTGTCAACTTCCACCTGTCAGTATTCCAAATTTCCCCTGTTCGCAGATCGAAATTGTTTTTTTCACGTTTCTTGGAACAAAGCAATAGAATCTTTCGTCTCGTGGTTCATCGAATAGATGAGGCTGGATTTCCTAGTGGCTTTGTGATCATATTTTATAACATTCATTGTATCACGTAATCATAAACTACACGTCTCGACGTGTCTGTGTTTACTAGTTATGTTCTACGTACCAAGTGGAGAAATAACGAAAGTAAAGAAGCAATTCTCAGATTCTTCAAATCAAATAAATAAACCAATTTCCTGCAGACATTTATCTGCGCTTCACGGACTTTGTGTTTCACGAACTTTGTGTTCCACACATGCTCTTCCTCTTGTTCTAATTGTGTATTTTCATCGAAAAAGGAACCGGGGGAAACCAGCACGTCTGGGTCTTTAAGAATAAATTTTATCCAAAAGTGTCGAATTCGATTTCCGTTTCATTCTCCACATCTGAGTTATTAACGATCCTTGATAAAGCGTTAGATATATACAAGAATAAAACTAATAGCAATAAATTTATATCGATAAATAGCTTTTAATTTAATAGATCAATGACGTACTTCTTTGTAAGGAAAAAAAGAAAAATTCGTTAATTGAAAAATTGCAGTACAGTACTCGTTAAGGAAAATCTTGTAAGAAACCTTTGACGCAAGAAACAAGAATTCTAATTCCGTAATGAAATTCTAGCTTACGAAACTTTGACCATCAAATAACTGGAACATCGTTTTTCACTAGCAAGCCTCCATCTAATGTTATTGGTATCTAATTATCGAAAATTAATGTTCTTAAAACAACATGTTTTCGAGATATATTAATTGTCTTAACGGTTGACTCGATACGTATTTGCTATGGCAAACCGGTGTGTTACTGTTAGAAAACATGCATGATAAACATTGCATGAACTTAATTACCCAGTCGATGATAGAATTACACTGGAGACTCATCGATAAATAGCAATCACTACCAGAAGTCGCATTTGAAAACCACCTTGATCCCTCAACGATCTTTCTTTTGTGTCACATGTCTCTGCATGTATCAGCTCATTATCTATTTAATCACAATTAAAAGAAACTCTCGGGAAAAAAACTTGAATGAACTTTTACAAAAATTGTTAAAAGATCGATCATTCTTTATTAATGCTTTTCTTACAAAAAGAATGTTTGAGGCAACTTTTTACTCAGCACA
Organism: Synergus itoensis; assembly: GCA_904066005.1. NCBI lineage: Eukaryota > Metazoa > Arthropoda > Insecta > Hymenoptera > Cynipidae > Synergus > Synergus itoensis. The sequence continues at coordinate 316,811 of CAJFCP010000179.1, forward strand.
GATAATAAACGAGATATTTTTTTACTGGGAAATAATGTTCATTATGATATACGATACATAATTAGTTCAGGTATGTAAATTATAGGTATTTATACTCTTCAAAAAGTAGTCTAAAAAAATACTGTTTACAGCACACATTACAATAAATCTCCAGAAATATCTTCAAATTTGAAAAATTCAAAACCGTTTAACTTCGAAGCCTGCAATTTTTTAATTACAATCTAAGCCATTTTGTTTGCAGGGTGGAGTTTAAATCACTCAGAAAAAAGTTTGTTTGAATCAGACAAACGTATCATTGCTATTGGTTCAAAGAAAAAATATCTTTGAATTAAAAAAAATTTGTTTGATTCAAAGAAATTTTCTTTAATTCAAAAAAATTGATTTTATCATAATAAACAAAAATTTCTTTGAATCAAACAAATTTTTTTTGATTCAAACAAATTTTGTTTAATTCAAAGATATTTTTTCTTTGACCCTATATCAATGATACGTTTGTTTGTTAAACAAACTTTTTTCTGAATGTATATTTAATTGTTTACATTTTTCACAAATAATGTCCTATTTGCATTCATAAAATAGTGGTAAATGGTGTGGAACAATCCAGAAATTATTACATAAATGTAATGAATTACATAAATGTAATTAATGTGGCGTGTCACCACTTTTTTAAATATATTATCTGAGTATGGTTGAAGTACGTTCACCAGGAAAACAAATTACTATGATTACCTTTCCGCAGTGACTGGATTTAATACTACAAGTTAATCGAATATATACTGATTATAGAGTCAATCCATTTTTTTAGATTCTTTAAATTTTTAGCTCCTTTGTTCACTCGGAATTCCAATCACAAGGACACCGTTTGTTTCACCTGTAGAGAAAGTTAACATTCTTAAGATCATGCGACAATGTTCTTATTTTACATCTGACACGCCTCGAAATTTTAATCTAGAGTAAAAGTCTTCTATTGTTCCAACAATCAATTGGTTCATTGACATTTTTTTACATCACACAACATTCCAGTATTGCGTAAATTTTCTAAAAGGAAGAAGGTAAAAAATATCGAAAATTATGCTTACGTATTTAAATAATCCCTTAGTAAATATAGTAATCTTAAACTCGCTTCCATTTAGATAAAAACTTATTACATAAACATGTCACTTATCAATGACCTCGCCAAGTTCACTAGAAGCAATAATTTTTCTGATGTTTGTTAACAAATTTTACAACTCGTGTTTTCTTTATACGCAATTCCAAACGTTTTTGAAGTCTATTTTCAATTAATAATTGCCTCTTTATGTAGTTATCGTTGCAGTTATCGCAGCGACATAAATTTAGTGATCGTACTAGACATCAATAATTCTATTTTTAAACAGAAACGTACGCAATAAACACTTTCTACGTCCTGTCAACAAGGCAACTGTTATTGTTGCATTCTGCTTCTATTTCCGCAAAACACCGCTATCACTATCTTTTTTTATTAATTAACTAAATGGCCACGGAAGAGATAAGTATCCCTTAAATTTGATAGCTTGAATTTTTATAGACTGCTTTATGACCTGGATTTAAAAAATTGTAATTGAAAAGCATAGCTGAGGTTCGACTTAATTTAATTATGTGAAGATCGTTATCTTCTTTGAAAGTGTAGAGTGCACAGCATCCAGAAATTGAATCCTTTGTTAACACGCGACAGACTTAAAATAATTTCAAGGTCTTCTGTTCGCGGATCTGACTTTATTTTATAATGTAATAAGCGTCCATGAACGCAAATTAATGTTTTTTATTGAAAGACCAATGCAATCATCCAGAGAACATCGACTAAATTTTAATGAGAAGTAAAATTAAGGCGCACATGTCGGTAGATTTATTTACCCTCCAAATTGGAATGTTGTTTTTTTCTTGTTTCTGGCCGAAACTGTAAGCATTTGATAACCTGTTTTAACGACAAGTTAATATGCTACCTGTAAAGATGATGTCATTGAACGTTTGCAGTGTAACCTATCCCCTTAAGTTTCAAGAAAATTCACGTTACAAGGATATTAACACAGACTCAACATCCACATGCTAGATTTTGCTCTTTGAAGGAGAAATGGCCAGAATAAGTCAGACAATCTTGACCTTGCTCTGATTATAAAAGTCAAATTGACTTATTTTTTCAACAGCTGTGCACGTGCTTCCTATTAATTCATTCCTCAATTTATGCAAAGCCATTAAACATTAATCTGCATCATATATCTTTCACAATTGATTGCCATTTAAATATATCAAGATTGTTACTTAAATTGTACAAACAGTTTCTATAAAAGTTACTATCTAAAGAGGTTCATATATTTCATTCAAGTTTCTTAAAATCTCAAATACTTTTCAGAAAACTGTTTTAGAATTCTTCTTTGAAAAGTATTTCAAAATTTATAAAACGTTAATGAAATATTTCGAAGACTGCCTTATATCCAAAAGTCGATTAGAGTCAAGGAAAATTTCGATAAGTGATTTCCTCTGTGTGGATACATCTTTTCATCAAATAATGAAGTCATTAGAAACTATGTGACATGTAATGATATGACAGTTGAAAAGCAATTAATTGAAAGAAATCAACTATGAAGGCGGAAGGACATGAGCGTAACAAATCGATGAACCAGTTTGTTCATGTTACTTGAAATCTTGCATTTACCCTCTACCTCCATGTGTACAGGTCGTGACATTGATTCCACTGCATTTTATCGATTGTTTGTTTTTACATTTGAAACATTTCATGGACGCATGAACCATTAACAATACTTCCTTATCAATTTATTGATTACACCTCAAAGTTACTTTTTCAACGACTCGGGTCTCGGTTTCTACTGTAATTTAAATAATATTTAGAGACGTTTTAAATTCTAAGCAACAAGATAGTTAAATTATTATAATTAAGAGCATTCTTTTTTTATTGCTACGACCGGTTTTTGGATGTATCCTAGGATCTAGATAAAAATAATCGAGTTAAAAACCAGTTTTGCCTCTTTCGAAGCATTTCTTTAACGGTTGTGTCGAATTTATTGTTCGATGACTGAATTTTATATTGCTCGTTCATAAGCAGGCTGAATAAATTCTAAGAGCGTGCTCTTTCCTTAAGAGTAAGAACCTTTATCTTTACTTTCATTGACGCATTTACTAATCAAGTGCGCGCATCCCTGAAGAAAACTTGATTATTAAAAAATATAAATCACATGTATAATTATATATTCCTACAGATTATTTTATATAGCCGTCATAATTATTTTTAGTTTAGAATGAAAAGAGATTGATTGACAAAAATAATAATAAAACATTATATTATAAAATATAGAATCATTTCTGGATAAGTTTGTTCTTTTTCATCCATCATTATGCTTCGCTGAAAAACGTCGGTATTTCCAGATACATGATCTTAACATTGAACGCTTATAAGTTGTGTCATCTAACTGATATTGTATTGTAATTCCACAATGCATAATATATAGGTTATAATGCCTATCCACTGCCACGTGCTCGGCACGAGAACATCTGTGTCTTAATAAATTTATTACCGCAACCCGATTTCTCAATGATCTGAACTGTCTGGAATGCGATCATAACAATCCAAACAGATAAATTGAATATTAACATAAACAACAGAATTCGCAATATAATTATAATAATCTATTTTGAAAAAGTGATGTTACCAATGTATCGAACTTATATCAATTTTTAATTTATTGATATTTCATTTATATTCTGTAAATTTGTAAATATTCGTATATTTACAGATAATTTACCATTAGAATTATGAGATTTTATGGGATCATAAAGTAATTTTCAGGGATTTGACGATTTTTTGTGGAATTTGAGGTAATTTGAGGAGCGTTTATGAGATTTTAAGGCGTTTTACGAAATTTTATTAGATTTTCAGGTATTTTAAGGGATTTAGTGAGATTTCATGGAATTTGGATAAATGTTAAGGAATTTAAAGGGTTTTACGAAATTTATTGAGATTTTAGAAATATATATTTCTAAAATCTCAATTAAGTGATTTCAGAGTATAAATTTTGAAGGTTTTTACGAAATTGCATGAAATTTTAAGTAATTTTCAAAGATTTTATACGATACTTCATAGGATATTTAGTTATTTTAACTACTTAAGGGATTTCAAGGGATTTACGAGATTTCATTGGATTGTCAGCAATTTTAAGAGATTTCATGATATTTCATGGGATTTTGAGTAATTTTAAGGGATTCTAACCGTTTAACTGTTTAACTGTTTATAAAGGTGCCCATAAACAAGAAATTAATCGCGCGCAAAGCGCGCCGATTATAATCACTATCATAAAAATTAACTAGAAATGATATTGAGTTCCTTCTCTGAATTAAATTCGGAAAAAAATTACAGTGAGGTCTTGCCTCAATTATATGCCTCAAGGCACATAATTACTTGCCAATTAACATCTGTAAAAAGTTTTTGGAAATCCGGTTCACCTGGTATTTACCATTGAAGTATGAATCAGACTTTACTCGTATACGTTCAATTGCATCAGGTGTTGCTTGAGTGAAACGATGACAGTCCTTTCACCGCTTCCGGTCTACAAAGTAAATATTTGCAATTTGTTGGTTACTTAATATACTCATGACAAACATTCCTCTAAAATGAGACAGCAGACATTTGGATGTACCGAACATCTTAGAAAAACTTTCTGTCAAAATAATGCGCAAACAGGGCAAAGTTTCCAAATACTATTCGTCATGCTTTAAAGTTGTGCCAAGTTTTTCTTTGAAGTGACGTACATTTTGGACTTATTTTATTTGTCTTGCGACCCATGTCATGTATGTTTAATTCATTGCTGAACAAAGTAGGTCAGTATGTGACAAATATAATTCTACTCGCTTTCTCGATAAAAATATATTTGAAAATTTCACAAACTTTAGAGAAAAAACTTTTCTACATTAATCATTAAACGCAGTTTTTGGTTAAAGGGGATTTTATTTCATTTTCAAGTGAAATTCTATTTTTAATATTCGTAAGAGCCACTCTTAAGCATAAAGCATTGTACAGCTTCGATTTAAAATTACGATTCCTCTACGTGAAATGTGTCAGTCTCTTTGGCTCCGAGTATCTGTGTTCCACAAATTGAAATTCCGCAAATTCCCTGTGCATATTAGTGGATACGCCTCAATCTCGTCAGGTGGCTCGAGTAATCATGATAATCAAATCAACCTTACTGTGTTTCTCTTCTTAAAATTGTACTTCTTTCAAAGCAATACCAAAAACTTTCTTCTCATGTACGCAAATTAGAAAAATAATTTTATTCAATGAACACTAAGTAAAAATAATCATCATTTTTTCATTTCCTGTATGCGATAATAAATCAACATTTTTATCTTTCATATAATTGTTCCAAAGTGTAATTTTAAATGAATGAACTCATATCTCTAATCAGTTTCGAAGAAAATTAGGTTTAATTATATTTTGTCTCTAGAAAACAAAAGTATTTCGTGAAATCTGAATCAACTTTATAATCAAATATTTACAGTTACAAAAAATATTGGGTATGTTTTGATCGAGATATTTAAATTCATTCTCAAACTATGTGACGTGTGTTATTAATTTTAATAATAATATTAACATAATATTCGGAATATTCCAATCTCTAAAATTTGGCATTTATTTATCATACAATAATTGGAAATCACTTGCCTTTATAGTGTGGAAAATTTGTTTAAACTATTCAAACAACCGCTAATTGTATGTGCCAAAAAAGTTTTACTGGTGAAATAAATTTCAGTTTTAGACGATTTTGAAATGTAAACCTTAATGAGTTGACAAACATTTCAATTGATGGGGGGGTAGATGTTATAAGGAAATAACTGGAGTTTACACACGAGACACGAAAAAAAAGAAAATGGCTGAATTTACCATTAAAATAGTCAACTTGCGCTCTGAACGCATTTTTCCTAGAGTTTAATAATTTTATTTTTCTATTTCAAATTGTAACTTTTGAACGAAAATAGCAGGGTTAAAAATTTTAAATGGTAAATTCAGCAGTGTTTTAAATTTTCTACATTTAAAATTATCCTTGTGCTATTCGGATATCTCAATTAGGTTCAAAGTTACAGAGGTTTAAAGAAGACGTAGACAAATGTTTTTTATAAATTGTAAAAATACGTTTCGAAAAATTTCCCCTGAACTGTGTAATTCCCTTAAAAATGAAAGTTGGAAAATAAAACAAATATCAATCGATACAAAGAGAAGGAAACCCCTATTTTTAAAACTTTAATTTTTCATACTTTCTTTCTTAGAATAATAACATCATGTAGATCTTTTCAGAGGTCATTTCAATGTAGATATCTTGAGTGTAAACGTGACAAAGTTACAAGTGGAGCAGACTAATGGCTATTAGTAGAATTTTCTCGGGAACTAGAAGACAGGAGAGGAGGGGATAGGGTTGCTTCAAAGGTCAGATATTGGAATTGGAAGCCCCATTTATTTTAAAAATATTTTAAATGAGTCTTTTAAAAATTGCACAGCTTAATTGTCGTCCATAGATGATTTTCCGCGCAGTCAATTTCCAATAATGCCTCCTTTTTTGCAGAATTAAAACAAAAATAGGTTTCTAAAAATAATATTATCTAAAATCATGTCTTGGTCTTATGTGGGAATAAAGAAAGAAGTAAGTTTATTGTTTAATAATTGATTCTTAGTATCAACTACATGAGTCAATTTTTCTCAACATTAATCTTGCTTTTGTCTGTTCCTTTCTTCCTCTTTTAGTTTCTCTTACAAGATAAGATTTTCCCATTGTTTTCCTTCCTATTACTAAATAAAATTCTTCGTCACGGAAATGCTATTGAATTTTCGTTGTTGGGAATAAATCGAAAATCTTCTGAAAATGTAACAGAAGATATAATTAAAAAATCCGAAGTACCCATTGATTGTAAAAGTACTCGCCTTAGATAAATTAAAAGGATCAATAATGGAACTTGATTTATTCTCAGAAAGGGAGTGAAGAAAAAGAAAAGGGTTGAAATTTCGTGGCTCCGGCCTTCTCACATGCGAATCCCCTCTCTGATTGCCTTGATATATGTATATACAAAGGCGGCTACAGTGTATTCTCGTGAATGTATGCACGTAGAGAACATTCGCATGCCAGATATAAGTTTGCCGGCACGATACGAGACACGTAGACCACGTTGAGCAGTCGAACCGGAAAGTACTCTTCGGTAGTTCCAGTAAAACGAGGCTCGGAGTGGTTTAGAGTTTAAAGTGAACTTGATTAGTGAATTAAAATTTCAAGTATCAAGTTTTCAGTTTAATCGAATTTTTAAGTGTTAACAAACGGCTTCGATTACCGGCCCTATCATTCCAACCATAAAACACACGTACCAACTTCTCAAGCTTGTCTCGAGATTAAAACATTTCGCTTCTTTGCGTCTGAGAAAAACCGGAAATAATCCACGGATTAGGAAGTGCATAATTGGAACTTTTCTCTTTTTAAAAGAGCGTAAACCACAAACGCGTTGAACTTTTCGTTAACTTGTGACGCGTTGTTTGTCTGTGATAAGAGCAGTGAATTAATTCGATTTTTCTAAATCGAAAATGGTACATCAGACCAGCGGCGAAGTTGAAACCGGAAACGCTGAAGAGTCTGTCAGGTACCCACATTACCTCCGGACTCTTGCTGACCTCACCGCTATGGCCAGCATTATGGCAGTTCAGGTAATCATTAATCTTATCACAGAGTCGTTCGAGATTGATGATAGCGATATAAATCAATTTGAAAACTGGTTTGGACTTTCAGCAAGAATATCCTTTGCTTTAAATAACAATGAATGTATAACTACTGAAAAGTGATTTGCCAAGTCGCATAATTTATCAGAGACCTACATTTCCGGGGTTATTCACGTGTTGTGCTCTCAACGAACTTTGAAAACAATTCAGTAAACTAACTTGTTATTAATACTTTCCTTGAGAATTACAGCTTAAAATTAAATGCACTAAAAAATACTTTTCTGCGTATAAGACTTATCACTAAGGTGCTTTCATTTTAAATGATAAGAAGACAGATGCCGAGCGCATACTGAATTCCTGAATTTATTTTGAAGATAAAATTGGGATAGGCAGAGTGTATTCCCACCTTGAGAGATAAGAAAAGACGTTGACGTTTTTTAATGAGCTTTGGAGAATTTCGGAGGTACTTATGTATACTTTAAAATAACTGACACCTGTTGTTGCTTTAGACTATTCGAATGTTTTCTAGGTGCCTAGTTTTACTCCATTTATAAAAGACACATGTTTTAAATTATAATTTACATTCAACAACTTCATGGGCATTTGAGGATCTTTTAATATTGAAATATTCGCGCTCTTTATAAGTCTAATCGTGATAAATGAATCGTGTCAAAGTTCATAACCGGGCTTTAAATCGTCCATAAGTTGTAGTAATTGCCTCAAATATTTCAGCCAATTGAACCACTTTTCTCGAGTTCCCTCTTTAATACTTTTACACTCTATTTAGATCATGATTTTAACCTCAGGAAATTATTTCAAAATTAATATTTCCTTGAAGTTAAAATACTTCTTTTACATAAAAATTTTGTGACGAAGAAAGTGAGAAAAACTGTTAAAATATTCTTTGCATTAAGTATTTTACTCTTATCGTTCCACTCAAAATTCATTATGTAAAATTCTTTTTAAAATTTCATCGTCGGTTCTCGACCAGTTAAATATATACCGATTTTCCTAACCTTTCGCAAATTCTGCATATTTTACATTCGATTAACGTCACGATAAAAATTAGGAATAATATCATATCTTTAAAGCTACTATCGATATTTGTGGATGGTAATTTCATGTGAAGAATACTGTTTGCGAATTAGGAAAATTTAATTAGATTTGTGTCAATAGAGGACATTGTAAAATATAATAAAGAAACTGTGACGTACAAAAGGTAGGAGAACGTTTAGCCTCGAATCGGTGAAGTTCAATTTAGACTTCCTATAGACGTCGACATATTTCCTTTTTTGATATTATACTTTGCAATGAATAAAAACAATATATTTTTAGCTGTTATTCCTCATAGCAGTGTCCATCTGTTTATAAAAGGATTTTTATAGATAAAAATAAGTTAAATATTAATCAAGTTATCAACTTATTATTCAACTCTTACATGAAAATATTTTGTCTGGATTTTAACTATTCTTAGATCTTGTTTTGCACAAAGATTGCAGTTCGCATATCTCACTCAAATAGATTTATTTTCATAGTGCACTAACGAATCTTAATTGTTCTGAATAAGAGCCAATAAATTCTAAATATCGCATCATAAATGTATAAACAGTCCTTCTCAAAACATTTTTGATATACTGCAACACATATATCTCATCAATTTTCAACGACGCGCAACTCTGTTTAAAAGTTATCTGCATGTAATTAACAGTGTGGTCGCGTGCGAATCAAATATTTTCGTCACTCTAATTATCATAATTATTACGCTTATCAGTGACAGGTTATCGTGACGTTAGCTAGCAACTTTCTTTTTATTAAAACTGAATTTTTTCTACTTTATACGGCTCTTCACTTGAAGGAAAAAAATGATTCCTCTGAAGTTTTAGGAGAGATTTTTATGACTAAAATAAACTTAAATGTTTTTAATTATTTTTCCGTTATGTACTTATTTTGGTTATCTCTTAGAAATATCACTTGTTTTCCTATTCATTTAAAGATAAACCATCGGCAAACTGTATCATATGAAGATGCGAGTGTCTAAAATGGCGTTTTGAAAAATAACCATAAATTATGTCTTAAGTCTGTTAAAAGGTTGAAAAATTTCCATAATCCCCCTTTAGATGCAGAATTTTGCTGAATATAAAAAAGTAAATATTCAAATTACACACGAGGACAATTCATGTAAGATATTAAAACAGTGCACACAACACTGGAATTATGTCACTCTCACTTTAAGACTTTGTCTATTAGTTTTAGAATTATCTGAAGATTTCAAATGTGCAAGTTGATATCTGCGTTTATTACTCTGACGTTAAAGGATAGATACACAAAAAAGAAATAAATATTAATTTTATGTAATGTTTTAGTAACTATGTAAACAACTTTTAAAAAATGATTATCTTCGGGATTTTCTGTTGGTGTAGGTATTCAGAGTCGGATTAAGACAACTCGGGGCCCAGGGCTGTACATTTTTTTGCCCCCCCCCCCCTGGGAAAAATCTTTAGTTATCTTCAAAGAGAATTAAAATAATCAATTTTTCAATTTTTATAAAACTTTTTTTAAAGTTGAGGAAGGGGGCCCCTTCGAAAGCGGGGCCCAGGGCTTCAGCCCCTCCAGCCCCCCCCCCCTAATCCGGCCATGAAGATATTAAAAATATATAAATAATTCATCTAGCTTACGACTGTTTACTTATACATAAAATATTATTTTGCAAATAAAAATATAAAGCAACAAAGGATTTATTTTAATGAGGTGAAAGCGAAATAAGACAGCAGAGTAAAATCATGCGACTGATAACAACTAAACAAATAGAGTGTCGTAATTATTCGCAGAATTCACATGCGTAGTGTCTGCAAATATCATAAAAATGACAAGATTATATGGGAACTGTGCGAGAACGCAGATTTTATGGCATAAAATATTCTTGTATATAATCAGTGCAAATTTCATAAAAAAAGGCCCTTTTTTAAAATATGTACTTTAAAAAATACTCTAAAATTTATTATCACGGTTATACTTGAAATTACGACAACAAATGGTTTAGTAAAGCATTTTTCAAGAAAATGGAAAAACTCCCACGCGATAATAAATGGGAGACTTTGGAGAAACTCAGACTTATTTCTCACTTCTCCTAGAAACTGTTCTTTACTAAGAACTAGCTTAAAAATTGTTTCACAAAATCATCCTAAAGTGAAATTTAAAGAAAAATTTTTACCATTAGTCTTCTTCTAATCTAGTGCTTATGACTCAATTTCTGGTTAGTCCCACTTCCACTTATTCTAAGAAAGATGCGGCAATGTTTTGCTTTTATTAAGTAAGCGATCAGAAACAATTAATCGCTTTTCTTTATGTGATCAATCATTTTTTAAATCTACCTGAGACAAGAAATCAGCTCTAGATCAATATACGCATAATCATAAGATAGGCATCAATGACGGTTATAGCTACAAATAGTAACTTTTCTTTACCTTCCGTCATATATTAAACTCGAAACCTTCGAAATATTTGAAAAACAAAAAATTTTTTAACATGAAAGTAACGTCAAGTATCACTATATTTATTTCTGTTTATTCATTTGAATTCATTGTAGGAAAAAAACCGTGTTTGGCAGATTCTGTTCCGTTATTTTCAAATATTTGCTAGAGAAGTGTTATCTGTATTTGCCGAATTAATTTGTCTTAACTAGACATCTTGTTGACGATGTCTCTCGCCAATGGTCACAATACCATTCGAAAATATATTTTTGGCACATTTCATTTTGTTATACCAAGTTTACATTACGAAATTCTCTACTACCTGAAATAAACTGTTATTTTATTCGACTTTTTATAAAGTAACTTTATGCAAATGCTAATGAGAATGTTTTATTTCTGTTACAGTTCAAGAGGATGTTGAACAAAGAGCTTTCACACTTCTCGGAGTCATCTAAATCTGGCAACCAGATCTCCGAGTACATTTGCAGTACTTTCCTCGGTAAGAAGAGTTTGACAACTATAATTACAATCATAATTACCAAATTATCATTAGAAAGTTACTTTCTAATTGTAAAGACTTATCTTCTTTAATTCTCAGCCTGCTTAACTAAAAGGCTTGAATTTTTATCAATTAATGAGAACATACGAGTACTAATTATTGATATAACTTAGAAGTGTAGGGCAGCTGATAAGAATCATACTACACATCGGTAGTTGATGCGAATCGAGTATTTGAATGACACCAAAAGTCTTATCAGAACTTATGAGAAATACGAAATTTTAATATCTCGCCCACTCTGACGTATTGATAAGAAAAAAACTTGCGACGACGTGACGAGACATGTTCAGCAAGATAAGATTAATTCTGAGAGTTTCTAAAAGGGTTGAACTGTAATTTCCCAGTAGACAAAGTTATTGTTTTTTCTAAGGTCAGCAGGTGTCAATTTAAATAACTAATTTTCAAATTTCCTACATCACGCGACTCTCATGCATAACCAAATTAGTCGTGCAAACGAACTTGTAGAACACTTGTTGACAATAACTCATTTCGAATTATGTAAAAGCAACAATTCTTCTCTGACATTCTGTTTATCATTTTTTAGAAATTTGATTCTAAGACTTTAATTCTGAAACACTTTCGCAAGAAAATTTAGAAAAATCCGTGCGTTACATTCTTGCTCTCAGGGATGATAAATTCTCAGGGATGATAAACTCGACATGATCAGTTAATGAGTAGTCTTGCGTGAATAACAGGAGGCCTTGAATATGACAGATTTCTCTTGAAGGTGTTTCAACGCCTTTACTTTTTAATAAATCTATTGACAGGTGTCAGTGTTACTTGCGACTAATTAACAAACTTGTAATGTATTTCTTGAGCATAAAGAGAACAAGAATCGATATTTAATTATAAAATCAATCAGGAGTAATTTTTAAATGCATAATGCTTTCGAGTCAATATTTTTATTCAGAGCTATAATTAGTAAATCATTGAAAACATGTGCCTTATAATAACAGGAACCACGTATTAAAGGGAAAAAAATATGTAACTGGAACTGAAGACCATTGTTTCTGACGAATCGGTTCTTCACATCTAATCTTTTGTCTTGACGATCTTTGAACGTCGTCACTATTGATAAACCTATTTATAATGTTTATTATTGAGTACGCGTATCGAAAGGACAGACAAATCATCCTTTTATAGACTGCATTGTTAATAATCGATCTAATACACTGCGTAATCATCTGGATCTTTTACGAAGGTGTGGCCGGTGACCTTCGTGATGCGTCGACTAAACTTAGTCTGTATCTTCAAGTTCAAGTGCTTATTGTTAGTGAAGAACCACTCAAGTGGAATCTTTTGCGATGGTCAAATTCTAATCTCATCCTCGCCGCGGATGTTGCAAAATCAATGAAATATTAATTAAAACACATCAGAATTCTTTTACTTTTTGTATTCCTCCGAATCTTTGAACTTAAATTTAATAACAATGATACAATTACAAAAACCTTTAGCAGGTTGGTCTTCATATTCACTTAACAATTGTTTGCCAATCTCTGATTTACATTTAAATTGCATTTCTAGATTTCAATTATAGATTTGAAATATGAATGAGACTGATAATTAATATTTTCATTCCAGATAAACAACAAGAATTAGATTTGCCATCCCTGCGAATTGAGGATGCTGTTGCCGCGACCGGAAGTGCAGAGACGAGGGCGGCCAAGAAAAAAGATCGTGTACAGAGGGGACCGGCCGCAATGTCTCATATCAGCGGAGTTAAACGACCCTTAACGCACACTAATAGTTTCACTGGTGAACGAGTACCTGCCTATGGTGTGGAAACACCGCAGGAAGAGCAACTTGGCAAGGTATGTTAAATTTATATCAAACTGATGAAATCCTGAGATAATCATTTAAAGGATTTACAATGCAGTGAATTTAGTTCGAATACAATTAATCGAACCGATTATCATGATCGATATTGCAATAATTAGTTGCTTGTGTGTACAACGCATCCCTATAAACACATCCATTATAATCGAGTAAATGGATTTATGCAATCTCCTAATCACACTTGATATTGAATTTACTTTATATTAAATTTACTTTATATTGAATTTACTTGATATCGAATTTACTTGATATTGAATTTACTTGATATTACCATTTTTCGCTGCCTTATTCACATTTCTTCCGCCCACATTATGGCGCCAGGCTCTTAGTTCACAATCTCATAAAAATGTTTTTTTTTCTCTCAATATTTCCCGAAATAACTCCAAGAAACAGTTATCGGCTGGGCATTGGCCAGCTAAATAATCCTGGAGATAAAATAAAAAGGAATGCGGATTATTTTATTTTAAGCCGAGGAAGACATTCAGTGATACAATTCACATCACATTGAACATGTTTTCGATAAGTAAAGTATTAGTGAAATATGTTTGCACTTTGTTTTGAGCCCACGTGTCCAAATGAGATTTCATTAGCTCATTACGTAAGATATGTATAACGCGTAGTAAACCTTGCTCTCGACATGCTAATTTCTCACAGACAAAAACTTTAAATGCCAAATTGACATCAAGAGTGAGGATTTGCTGGACCTTTTACGGCGAGTACCTAGCGACATGTTTCTTTTGGAATATTTCACGTGACGTTTGTGATTCAGTCTCCTAAAAAAACATCTCACAAATATTTTAAGCTACCCACGCTTGGATGAACATCTCTTTATTTGGCTATTTAATATATTTCGTGATGGGGCTATTCAAACAAACAGTAACTCGGAAAATAATCTCAAAGTCTTTTTCTTTATTTATGTGAAATGAAGAATTATTATTTCCCACTAAGAATAAACCTGATTAAATGAACTGTTCATTTATTTGTAGAAAACTAGATTTCGTGAAGTAGATAGATTCGCGCGACTAGGACAAGGCAAGTAGGTAAAGCGCAACTGGGTCAGCCAGGCTTGTATAGCCAAAAACTTCCGAATCTACTTACGCGTAGTGAGGAAAGACAGACATAGTAAGACAAGACCGCGTCTCATCTAATATTCTTTCTCCCCTGTCGGAAAATGATTAAAAGATATCAGTTCAGCACGACTCGTAATATTCTTTTTTATTTTATCTGCAACGAGAGAAGAAAAGTTAAAAACTTTACTCTATAAAATTTCCTCGTCTAAAAACTTCTTTATGAACTCTTTCTCTTGTGCAACAATAAAGTCTTTTAAAAACTTCTCTCTCTTAAAAAAATGTTGACGCTTAAAAGAAGGAATTCTCGGATTCAGTCTCTGTGGAAAAAAATTAAGAATATTACTTTAATGTTGAACAATGGTTGGTGAAGTATGACTGGAGATAATCGGCTTAAAGTTTAACTGCGAACAATGAGAATAATGGGTTGACTTGTTACACTCATGCGGCGAAGGAATTAATACCGACCATTGGACCGTTTAATTACCCAGAATTATTACTGCAGACGTTAACGAGTGCTCTTTCACTTTGAAATTGCAGGTTCTGTCAGAAATCGACAAGTGGGGAATCGACATCTTCAGAATAGGCGAGCTCAGTAATAATCGACCGTTGACCTGCGTGGCGTACACAGTCTTCCAGAGTCGTGACCTGCTCAATTCCCTGGCAATTCCACCCAAGACCTTTGTTACCTTCATGATGACCTTAGAGGATCACTACGTCAAGGATAATCCCTTCCACAATAGCCTTCATGCAGCAGACGTCACACAATCTACGCACACTCTCCTCAATACTCCTGCACTCGAGGTAATTATAAAATGTTCAACTAGGAAGTCTTTTAAAGATGAAGTCTCTCCAGGGTGCTAAAAAATTTTGCAGTTCCTCGTACAAAGAAATTAAAATAAATTTTAATAAAAAGACAAAACTTTATTGTTGAATTAGAACATGTTTTTTATTATACTAGAGAATTTACGTTTGCCCCTTTGTACAATTATAAATAAATTTGTATCCCAGTTTGTAAAAGAGAAACTTTTCCTTTACAAACAAAATTTGTTATGTAGAATATAATTATTGTTGAGTACAGTCGAGAAATATGAAACCATCTGTTTTTTGTTGGTCGTACACATTGTTTCATTTCTCATAATGATAAAAAACTCGTTGTTGATATACATACTCGCATGATATACACACATGAATAACCTTGAATGAAACTTTGCAGCACTAGGGAATTTCTGATTTCAAAAGAACGCGGATAAAAATGGATATTCAAGCTTAATATCTATAGTCAAAAAGTTGAATTGCATATAATATATTCATTCTAAATATTTTGGTTGAATATCAATTTTTCTTTGTGTAATGTCAAAGCTCAGTCAGGACTTATACTTATTTGAAATTAATGGTTTCAGTCCGTATTCACGCCACTGGAGATAACAGCAGCTCTCTTCGCAGCAACAATCCACGATGTTGATCATCCTGGTCTTACGAATCAATTCCTGATTAATTCAAGTAAGTTTTGGATTAATTGAAAATTTTAGAGTCAGTGCCACAAGAGCACCTTGTAAAGATTTGTCCTGCTTATTTTCATAAAAATTAGTCGAAATACATTTAACTACAGTTTATAAGAAACAGAATTTCAGAAAGATCAAGTTCTTTACAGTTTATAATTTCGTAACGTTTAACTTTTTTCAAATTTCAATTTAGTACTATATATACTTTAAAAATTACTTCGTATTCTTAATTTCAATTTCAATTCCTAACTTTCTTCTTCTTTATAAAACAGGTTCAGAACTCGCTCTGATGTACAACGACGAATCGGTGCTAGAGAATCATCACCTGGCGGTGGCGTTTAAACTCCTCCAGAACGAAGGCTGTGACATCTTTGTGAACATGACGAAGAAGCAACGCCAGACTTTAAGGAAGATGGTGATAGATATGGTGCTGTCGACAGACATGTCGAAACATATGACCCTTTTAGCTGATCTGAAAACCATGGTGGAGACGAAAAAGGTCGCAGGATCAGGAGTCCTTCTTCTGGACAACTACACAGACAGAATACAAGTCTTAGAGAATTTGGTGCACTGCGCCGATTTGTCAAACCCCACAAAACCTCTTATACTTTATAAGCGATGGGTTTCTCTTTTGATGGAGGAGTTCTTCCTACAGGGTGATAGGGAAAGGGAGCAGAACATGGACATCAGTCCCATGTGTGATAGACACAGTGCCACAATAGAAAAGTCTCAGGTCGGCTTTATTGACTATATCGTCCATCCGCTCTGGGAAACTTGGGCTGATTTGGTTCATCCAGATGCTCAAAAGATTCTGGACACTTTAGAGGAGAATCGAGAGTGGTATCTATCCATGATACCACCCTCGCCACCTTCGGACGATCAGCAAGCTAGTGACCAGCAACAGTCTGACAGGATACACTTCCAGGTAATTATCTTTCAAATCCATCATCAACAATTTTCTGAGATTGAGTGTTTAACATATTCTTAAGAGCTTGTTATAATTATTATCATAGAAGCAAATTTGAAAAGTTTGAATCTTTAACTTATGTCTTGAATTCTTCGTTCAGACAAAAATTATTAAAATTAGTCTTCTTAAAGTCTAGAAGAGAAAGAAGTTCAACTCCTGGCAAACTTCAATTTCTTAAGCCTAACGAACAATTTTTTTTTTCAGGTAACATTAGAGGAAGGAGATGAAAGTGGAGAAGCGGGAGAAAGTGGTGATCAAACAGCAATATCCGGTGAAGAAGGGGGCGGGGATTCAGATGATACCGCTGGGGAGGCTGGGATGTGACGGAGGCTAGCCGGCATTTGCAAGAAGCTCCATGAAAAGGTGCAACAAACTTGGTGGCGTGTTCGCCAGTGACGTTGAACGTCTACTTTTGGTTTTCTCGACTTCGTGAGATGAGAAGTCGCTTGGAAAAGCGCAAATGGTCCAGATGATCCAGGTAGTCCTTTACCGGTGAACATTCGTGATACACGAGGCGCTTATGGCACAAGCGAAAGGTGATAACTTGAGTTGCAGGTGCTAAAGAGATAAAAAGTGAGAGAGAATGAGAAGACGAAAAAAAAAGGATTTATTTGTTTCCTCAACTCGGCTGGATCGATGCGAGGAAGACAGGAACGCGTCCATTCAGAGGGTAAAAACTCTCCTATCGAGATATCGAATGGAGGGTGAATGCTCAATACAAGAAAAGCTCAACGTACGTTCTCACTAGGTACTTTTGCAAGGAACGAATTCTGCTTGCCAAAAAAGGATCGTCAATACTCAAAGCGACTGGGAGTGTGCAAGGAGGTGTACAAAAAAATTGAAACGTACTACTCAATCGAAATTCTTCATCGACATATCAACGACAGAAGTGTAGTTAGGAGAAGAAACATTAAAAAAAATAATTTCGGATGATTTGAATCGAATTAGAAAAACCGAAAATTTTAGAGAAATTGAATTGAACTTGGCGAATTGAACGATTATCGTGAAACGAACGTACAATCGCTCAAGTCGTATGTCCACGACATGTAAAATTAATCTATACCTCGAGCTTAATGTATGTTTGCGCTTTTTTTTTTTTTTTTTTTATTCATACTGACAACTGTCCATGATGTAAATTACAAAAATTGAATTCATCTTCAATATTTATGATAACCTCCCAGGAAAATAAAATTAAGTTTGACGTGTACAGGGTGACAACGTACGTTTTCTAAACGCATACAGAGCCTGGAGAAAAAATCGAAAAAGATTGAAAATTAAGTAAAAAAAAACATGAGAACACCACGCTTCCTTGGTTTGATTTTTTTCGGATCTCCGATTAGTTGATAGTTACCTAACAGTAATCGAGGATACCAATCTCGAAACCTGAGCTTTCATCTCGATCGCTTGTAATAGAACCTAAGGGTGTGATTAAGTGAGAACTCTGTAGTGGCATCTAAATAACGAAGCACTAACAGTTAGGAGATTATGCATAAGATGTAGTGTAAGATTTATTTAAAGAGAATGAAGTAATTAATTTTAATATACAACTGTGCAAAAGCTGGTCTTTAAGTTTATATTAAAATTAATTCGTGACTCCTGCGACGACGCTTTCAACTCCTGCGACGTGTGTATAGTTTAAATCAGCGTGAACCTCGTGGATAGTTGTTTTTAACCAAAGAGTAATATTAGCTTACTGTAAACCGAAGGTCAAGGACGTCCCACAAATACGTTTTCCACGACACCGATCATTCTCGCATCTCTCGGCTTGTAGTGTCGTTAGAAAACATATAGTGTAGCCACACGAATCAATGTACAACCTTATCGCTTCTGTCTGCCAGTCGGTCCGTACAAAACTCATTCTTGCCATAGCGACCTTGATCGGCTAGTCATTTTCCTCCCATCAACCCAGTCGCCAAATTCCAAGACATTCTAAAACGAGAGCCGTTGTCCGCCAATATTACACTTGATCTTTGCTGAGCCCTCTGGCCCTTTCGATGAAAGTAAATCCCTCTGCAAGAATCTGTAAAATAAGAATTATGATCCGATAAGCAGTAATGTAATCCGATCAACAACAAAGTTCGAAGAAATAGATCTGTTTGAAAAAAACTCGACTGTTTAAGACGCAAATAGAGATGAAATGAGAGTGAATCGAAAAATTTTCCCTAAGTCTAACGTAATCGTAATATTAAAACTCTGAGAAATCTGTATCTGTGTCGTAGGCATTGATCTAGTAAGTGTTTGGTGCTGGTCACCAAGTATAGGCAATTAAGGCTACGATTACGATCAGGATTAAGATGAAATTTTAATTTAATAAACGTCCTAGCGATTAAGTAATGATGATGTTGTAACTCTCTATCCAGAACCTTATCGCTTCGGTGACGGAGAGTGACATCGCTTGTACAAACTAAACGACAAGAACTAATATCAACTGATGTACCTACGCACTGTTTTCCGAGTACCGAAAAGAAGTGAGAATGTAATTACTGTAAAAGTGAGCTTTGCGAGAAGAGAACGTGCGTGAAATAATGAAGAGGTGGAATCAAAGTTAAACGAATTTTTGGGTGAAATGTTTGCGGATGCACAGGTACATACCATTTACGCATAAACAATGAACGGACCCCTCTTTGTTAACCGTTTGTCAATTGTTCGCTGCAAGCACTGATTCTGATATTATGTATTGTATATTTAGTTTTTACGAGTTTTCCCTCGCGTTTCATGACTGCTCTAACGACAATGTTTTACAAAGAAAAATGAGAGTATTGCGATTATTTAACGAGATATGTAATAATTTTAAAATAATACGTGTTTGATTGCTGGACAGTTAAATGAACATGTATTAATATCGTGTAACCCTCGTACGAGATATATGTGTAATAAAAACATATTTATTGTCGGAATTTAAACTCGTTATCTTTTCTTCATCCCAGAATAAATAATAAGGAAACAAATTTAGAAATTCGTAAAAAATAAATTATTTATTATTTCAGACACTTCACGACAAATAATAAGAATTATACATAAAATTTGATAAGAATATATACAATAACAAGTATAAAACTTCCTGAACTTCACTATCTAAAATATTTCAACAATCTGTAATCATAATGGACAAACGTGACTGTTGATTGAAAATTGAAGATTCATTCCGTATTTTAATATTCTAAATTCAATCCTCCAAGTTGTCGATATGATAATATGTTTCTGCAATCCAACTGAGGAGAAACCTAATTCTTTCTGTTTGTTCATCAGCCGCTTGATAATCCACTACTGCTATTTTCAAGCACTTTGATAAATTTTGCATTGTTTCCTGAAAGCATAAACTATATTAAATTTAATTTTAGAAAAATTACAATAACTTTAAAAACAATCATAAAAAATTGAACCTACCGTTGCCCAGTCTTGTCTTAAGAGTGAAACGCTTTGATCGCTGAGAGTCTCTAAATTTAATAACTCTTCTTTCAACAACAACTTTATAAACTCTCCGCACTTCAGCCAAACTCTGCTATCTCTAGGTGTATCCAACATCTTTACATTTCTCGCACATAATAATCTTAATAAAGGCATTTCTGATTGAGGTATTTTTTTCAAACTAATATTCCAAAATTTTACAAACTTTTCTTGTATCTCAAGAGTAAAGAAATCCGTACAATAAGCGACTGCAAAAAAGTAAATATTGTTAAGTCAGTAATATAAAAAATATTGAAAATTGAAAATACTCAGATCGAAAGTACTTACTTAAAAAGATGGCAAAATCTACACTCAATGCGCGTAAACAATTCTCTGGTCCATGAAGTAAGTCTGCTCGTTCTGTGAAACAAGAATAGAGTTGATCCAATATTTTCGAAACTGACTCCACTGTAAAGGATTTTCCTTTGTCTTCCAATAAATCCCACATAAACGCCTGTAATAAATTTATGAAGGATTTTTATCTTTAAAACACGCTAAATATAATAAAAATATTTTAGATGTTAACAATAATAATTGTTAACCTTACCCGCATATCATCAAGAACATCGGTAGGGCAACCACCATCAGGATTATGATCAAGATTATCAACAGCTTGTGTAGAATTATCACTTTTAATCAACCGATTGATATCTGTTTCCATATCTCGCATAAATAAAATACCACTAACAATATGCGATTGAATCCATTGTTGAATACGATCCATTGCCATTCTAATCGCAATCTGAATGCAAGTTTGCTTAACAGGTAACAAAGTATCTTCTGCCAACAAGGATTCGATAGATTGTGAAACACGTTTTTTGCACATTAACAGAATCTCTTCTTCACACTGTTCTTTAACTTGTTTTGAAAGGCTCACAGCTAATGTACTCAAGTCTTTCATCATAAGAGACTGAAATAAAACAATATAATTTTATATATAATTATAATTATATAGAAACGGAAATAATATTGCTCTTATTTTTTCAGGCTCACAATTTAAAAATAAATTTACCTTCAGAGAATTAGGATCATCTAAGAAATTCTTACTGCACTTTTCTTCTATGATTTTCCGCAGTACATTCACGCTTTTCTCTCTAGCTTGCGGCAGCAAAGAATTGCAAATATACTTCACACAAGTTGATGCAACTCTTTCAGAAACAAACTCAACAGTTTTGCGAGTAGAGGCCGGATGTCCATGAAAGAATGATTCTTCTAACTGAAACTAAAAAGTAAATTATATTATAATAAAATTACATGAATAATAATTGTAAGAGAAACGCAAAAGCGTGGAGAAATGTCTGTATTACCTCCAAATTTCTTATGTTCGCACTATCGGCTGTATTTACAAGTTGACTGGAAACTGGAGTAATGTGTCTATTAGATTTACTGTTGGTGGTTTGTGAGTTTCCTGTTGCCAAGAGAATTTTAAATTCTACCAAAAACGGACAACACGAATATAAAACATTATCGTCAATTATGTCCAATTTATCTAAACTTAGATTGCTTTTGGCAGAAACAACAGAAGCTTCCATTGCAGAATTCTCTAATGGACAAATCGTTCTCAGTTTTTTCAAAGTGTGGTTTGATTGCCAAGAAAAGTACAGATCTATTGGAAAACTCGACAATTCGAATAACCAACCAAGCGAAAATTTAATCAGAACAGCCGTTTGTGGAGACATAAGCTGTTTAAAATTGACAGGACTATTGGAATCAGAAATTCTGTAAATGCAGTAGAGCATTTCTAACAATCGTGTATAGTAGGGTAAACGGAGCGATGCTATGTCCATTTGAGATAAATATTCTACTATCCATGGTATAGTTAACGACAACTTTCCGTGAATTACCGCTTCTTCAAGACAAGATTTTAAATCCAAAGAGGGCACAAGCTGTAAAGAGAATATAAATTTGAATTGTTATTTATGTAGTTCTATATCCATAAAATGTATAGAATACAAAGAATATTACTTACTCGTTTTCGCAACGCAACTTGAGTGTTTATCACCTCTTCCATTGTACTAGTTGTCGATCGATATGGTAAAGACACCAAAAAACCTATAAACTTTGCTAGAAGTCGTAGACTGGATAAACAAGTGATGAAATTCTGTTTAGTTCGTTCATCAACTATTGTTTCTACAAAATATAAATTATTTTAATTATAACATAAATGACTTTAAAATATAAATTAATCTTAAATTTTAAATTACCTGTATCTTCAATATCACTTCCAGCAAATTGAGTATCGTTTAATTCCATGATTTCATGAATAAAGCAATCCTCTAAGTGTGCATAGAACATAGGATTAAAAGCATAGAGAATAAAATTTCTATAAAACTCCTGCACCCCGGGAAAAGAAGGTTCCGGAACGGGTCCTTGAGATGACAAAGGAGTCACCAATCTTTCCTTGAGCTGTGTCAATTTTTCTGGATTAAAACCTTTTAGAGTTTTGAGAATACTCAAACTCTCGTCGTCAATAAAATCTTCCTATAAAACAAATTTTAATTAAAAAAATACTCAAATAATTCACACTAGAATGAATAAGAAAATTAAATTCAAGAAATAAAATACCTGTTGTCCATTATGAATGCATGATATAAGTAATTGTGACTTAAATAGTCTCGCTATATGACAATGATTCGTCAAATCACTATGCAAAGTTAACATAGATTTAATTTTTAAACTCAACGCTGTGGAAAAGTTCCAGTTTCTTTTCGTGTGGTTTTCTTCCCAAATTTTTAGTATCTCGTAAAACAAATCGCGCTGTTTCCGAAAACATTGAAAGGCAATGGCAGAGGGAAACTTTTCCCTATTATCGGTGTCTATTTGAAAACAAACGTTCGGATCCAGAACGCTGTAAAGAAACGAAATTATCAAAATATTATTCTTTATCCACCAATAAATCCAAAATATTCTAAATAATTTAGAAATTGCATCTCATACCTAAGATTGTATTGCTTGTTTGTACGATTCAATTCGCTAAGCTTCAAGTCGTACAAATTGATTAAGGTATCCTGTAAATCTGGTTGAAATGTAGCAATATGTACATTTTCCGAAAGTAATTTTACCGTAGCTCTATCCAGTGACTTCAACAAATCTTTTTGTTTATTTAATACACACGTCGAAAAATAAACACTATTATGTGGAGTTCCGAGAGACACATTTTCAATTTTTAAACTGATTTTCGAATCTGAAATGGTATCTTCTTCATCAAATATTTTAGATGGAATCTTGGATTTGTCTACCAGAGATAATTCCTTCAACTTCTCAACGTCTAAAAAATGTTTACTATTTTCAGCTTTTTGAACAACAGAATCATTCTCTTGATTAGCTTCGTCACTAAGGAATGCACAGCCCAAATCTTTCTCTAAATCCTCTAGGTTCTCTAATGTATTAGAATTTGTATTAGGATCTTCTGTTGTAGATTTACCCCGGTTATTTTCAAGGAAGTATTGTGTAGTAATGAGCGAAAGTAGAAAATACAGTTCAGTCATTGGATTCGGTATTAAATTATTGTCAATTAGGGCATTATACAAATGTACCAAAGTATTTAATACTTCTTTTCTATCAACCAGTGATAAAGATGGCACAATAATCGATGTAGTTGTAAACTTCTTTCTTGGTGTTGTTAATTTTTTGTTTTGTACATCAGACTCTCCAATTTTATTATCAACTACTCCTTCTGGTTTCTTTTGCCTCTCCAACCTCAACAAGACTCTTTCCGTTTCGAAAGAAATTATATCAGACGACTGGTCAGTGGATTGTACTTCCGAGAATTGTGGATTAGTAGTTACTGGTCGATTTACTACCCCAAAAACTGTATTTTCTTTATTTCCTAAAATAAAATAAGAATTTATCGATTATGTGGAGAATTTTTTAGAAACTATTAAGAGAATTAAAAATGATTAAGTTTTACCTTTGTTATCAGAGATGTCCAACTTTGTAGGATTGATTCTTCTTCTTTTCTCAAAGCTTTTTCCTACTTCTGGAAAACTTTCTTCAGATAAAAAAGGTGTCGGTTTAGCAACTGTCTCATCCTCTTTGTTGTGCCTTAACAATTGCATTTTTTGATTACATTTTTTCCCGTTCTTTTTAGAAGAACGTGTATCTACGGTTATAAAATCTGCAAGACTCAAAGTTTGTCTTGAGGAAGATTTTACACTTTTTTTTGAGGAATTCATAGTTTGTTCAGGTGTACTGTGTTGAGAGGAACTATTTTTTCTTGATTGTTTTTTTGATGATTTGTTTTGCAATTTTGGAGAGTTTTTTTGTTTCTCCATCATACTCTGACTATATAATGGAGAAATAGGATTCTGACTTCTATTTAGAAACAATGAAGAATCAGTAAGCTGTAGATCGCTAGCAAATGAATTTCCCGACATTTGTGAAGAGCTTTCTGTACATTCGCTTTCACTAAAATTTTGAGATAAACAGGATGCATTCAAACTACTAGATTGATCTCTCGCTGGACTTGCAAAACAATTGTTACCGGGTGATAAAGTCCTATTAGAGTCTGTTAAAACAATGTCAACGTTACTACTTTTGGGACTTGTTATATTGAAAGATCTAACTGGCTCAGATACTTCAACATTAAGGGACAAATTTCTTTCGTCAGTACTTTTAGAAAAATAAGAACTAGTTTCACTCAAAGAAGCAGATGTCATTGGTACACTTTGGAGAAAAACCCTTTTTTGTTGTACTGGTGTACTCGTATTTACAGTCGAGGACATTAAACTTGCATTATTTACAAACTCTCCGGTTACATTATTCTTCCGAACTTCCTTGTCAGACCCTAACACTTTACATGAAGTACTAATTTGAGAAACATTTTCTGTATTTTCTTGATCATTGAAGCAAATTTTAACAGCTTTCGTTGATTTCTTAACATCTTTTTGCCCAGAATTGTCAATTTTTTGTGGTTCGGTGATAATTACACCATCCGCTGTAGTGTGAGCTAATATCTTCTTAGATGGAATCTGTTTCACGTTGTTTGCAGCTTGCTGTGCGCTAAGGTAAGGAAATAAAAGTTTGATGCTAAGAAATTAAAACGTAAATTATAAACATAACTAGGGGAAATAAATGATTCAGGTTAAGTGGACACTAAAATATATCATGAATGTAAGAAAATAAAATAAAATTTATATTTAGTAAGCGAAACAAAATTAAATTAAATTGCTCAAGTCTCTATAAAAAATTTTTAAATTATCAATTTCTATTCTAAATAGTACATTCGAATTTTCAAAATAAATTAAACAGTATTAAATTGAGAAGCAAATATAGTTCGTTTACTTAATGCAAGTAAATTTTTATTCACCTCAAATAAGAAATGTAATGTGATAGTGTGATATAAATCTATCAATATTTTATTATTTTAACTTACCTTGCAAATTGGTCTCGCAAGAAATTTAGAAAATAAGCTACGAACTCAGCTCGCGTTGAATTCTGATTAATATCAACCCAGTTTAGATTCTAGAATAAAAAATTAAGTTTAGAAGTGCATTTAAATTTTTAATCATTCATATGCAATTTTGGAAATACATTTTGCTCCAAAATACAGAATCAAAAAAAAATATGAATATATTGTAATTAATATTAATTAATATTAAGCTTTATGAAAATAGAAATGAAGATATAAATATATAATATTATAATATATAATCGATTATAAGGATTATAAGAGGAACATAACCTAAAACTGAAAGAAATCTTGTATAGGGAAATCACATAATGTTCAAAAGAAAAGTCACAAAAATTTGTAATTGAATTGTTCTAGACAGCATAATTTTTACTTATCTTCTAATTCGAGGTCTAAATAAGGAATTTCTGTACCCAGTTACATATATTGCTATTTGCTCCAAATTGAAAAAAAATATTTTTAACGTTAGATAAATAATGCCTATTTGCTCGAACTATGTAATTTAACGGCTTAAATAAAACATAATAAATTTAGTGTTATTTAATTTGTCAAGATAGAAATTAAAATTGTAAAAAAATTAGTTTTTAACGCATATGTAAAAATAAAATCCTCTAAAACATAACCTATAATAGACCAACGTATGAATTCAATTAAGCGTACCTTATTTATGTAATAAATGGTGGTAAGTACTCATACCTGATCGATATCCGTTGTTAACCATTTAATGACTTCTTCTGATCGTATTTTTGAACTTAAAACGTTATTTAAAATTTCTTGAGCCATCCTAACTTATAGATATCTGAATTTTTGAAAACACTGTTATACTCCAATTTCGTTAAAACAAAAACATTAAACATACGATATTGGATTGTAGACAAACGTATTCATGACTAAAAGAGTCAAACATTAATGAACATTAATGAACATTAATAATAGACTATTATTTATTACTGCAACTGCA
>CAJFCP010000179.1:344152-359181 GCA_904066005.1 Synergus itoensis
TTTGAGCCATTTTTCTGGTTCATTTTGTTTTTTCTTGCGTGTTATATTAGAAAAGTTTCAGTACATATTACATACTTTATTTTAGAAGATATTATGAGCGATTCAACGACTCTTGAACTTTTTTCTTACTTACTAGAGTAAATCGTAAACTATTATTTTAATCCGCAATTTTAAAACACAACTGTTAAACACAACTGTTGACAACATATGTTAGTATTGAAGCGTTGCAGCTTAAAATAGTTTAATCGTGTATTAAAACAATAAGATTCACGATTTACTGTACTATCTATTATTGACAACAATCATTCGACGTGTCCAGATGACAGGATTTTTTCTCGACATATACATAATAAAAATTTCTCTTTTCAGTAGGTTCGAAAAGTAAAATAAAACCATTTCAATATTCTAAAAATTCAAATTTTAACTATATGTATATTATTTTTATAGATGAAGAAAAGATTAAATTGAAGATCTAACTTAAGTAACAGATTAATTTAATTTCATTTCATTTTATTTCATTTCATTTCATGCAATTCTCAAGATAAAATCTTTTCATTTAAATACGTCGAATTGTATACATTAATACTAATATGTACATTTATTTACACATATTCCTTCAAATTTACATATATTCTCATGTAAGTCTCGGATGGTAAAAAAATCTCTATTATAGCTATTTGTCTTTTTAATGCAAAAATGAGTAAATTTATACGCAAAATTCTAAAACGTTTAATTCTGATCTTGAAAATCTGTTTTAATAAGTTATTATATTACACACAGTAATAAATCAAATGGCTCTTTACGCCCTTTTTGTCTTTTTTTCATAATGAAAAGAACGTGTCCCTTATTAAAGCGAATTGTTATTAAGTATTAAATAAACCTCTAAATATATCAATTATATTAACGAAACACGTTATAGAAATAGTGAAATTTTCAAACATTAAACTAACGGTAATAGAATATATTTTCAAAATAGGAACGAGTAAAAATTGTCGATTAACAACTTATAATCTGCAATAAAATTCCTTTCATATAGAAAAAAATAACGAGGTCCATAAAACACTCTACTTAAAAACAACTTATTAGCAAAACATCTGGCACATATTATATTATTTATTCTTCAGTTGTTTCTCCAGCTTTTTTAAGATACGTTAAATTTTTTTTCCTCAGATAATGTTTTTATAACCTTCAGTCTTCAGAAATTCTCTCGTTTGCAAATCTATTCTGATAAAGTACGATTTTCGATATGTTTCAGAATTTCTAATAACTATGTTTTATTTATTTTGAAAAAAGGAAAAATTCAAACATACCCTTAACGCTATATTATGGGGTTTTTCCGTAGTTTATGCAGCATAGATTTTGCAATGACTATTTATGGTGATATGACTCAGTATTTTGTTTCAAAGACATGTTGGAAGTTCAATTTAATAATTCTTACCTCCGAAGAAGGTTGTACTTTTGTTACTTATTGTTCAGCCTATAGGGAAAAAGCAGGATGGACGAAACATATTATCATATTGAAAACAGCGAAGTGAAAACTGAGAGAATTAATAATATCGTCGACTTCCTCGCTGCTCTCCAACTTTCTGAACCTGAAATTATAAAAAAATATTATTTTCAACTATCATTATTATACATCATATTATTTTTACTAAATTTATCGCATCTGCTTTAATCCACTTAATATATTGTTTTAAAACATTTATCTTATTGTAAAAGAAAGCAATGAATAAAAGTAGTGATTCTTTGCTTTCCTAAAAGCAATAATAAAAAATATGGAACCACAATAACCATTATCTTCACTTCGTGTATGACTTTGCGCTCTGGTTTCTCGACTTTCCATTACGGGTGCTCTTTCGTCACCCTGAATACGCTCTTCTTTGCTTTTTGTGTACATTGTCGCTATCGTTGCGAGGCATTTTAATTTTAAGTCCCCTCTTCGGAAATGCTTTCTTTGCACGCGGAACTCCAACCCCAGTCGAGCGGTTTCCAAACCATTTTTATCCACCGCAATAATATTTGGACCTTTCAAGTAGTGCAAGTCAGCCTGAAAAATCACACTTCTTTATTAAAAAAATATTTTTCGACAACAAATCAATTTACCTGAACAGATTTTCACGGTTTACCACATCAGGTACAAACTTTGAATTAAAATCGCGACATATTTATGTAAGTCTGCATTCTTTGCACTTCAAATAAAACTCTTTTTAAAGTTTTCATCAAGACTTTTTGTATTTATTTATTTATGTTATAGGAGTAAAAAGTCAAAAACTGATCACCGGAAGAAAGCTCTTCATCTGGTTTCCATCAGATTATTAAAGAAATTATACAATTTCGGCAAGAATAAGAACTCTGCCGTCAGATTTATTTCAAAAATTGATTTGTTTACTGACAAAACAAACAGATCTTTTCCTAATCTAAGCAATCATTTCTGCGTAAAACTTCAAAGAGTATAAGAAGGCTGTCTGGAATTTGATAAGATTAGATTTTGATGAAAAGCTTTATGGTCGAAAAGTTTAAATTGAATTTTCTTTTATCGTCGAATATTATGAAAACCGAGCAATTTGTCTACAGCGAAAATTATACATAATATCAACTATATTATAAGTAGGTTTTCCGTATAGTGTGCTAATTCGATATTTCAATTTATGTACATTATGATTTAGACACACGGTTGCATCCAATATCATTTCAACTCCCGATTACCGTTATCATAATTTCAGATTTTAACTCAACATCACTGAAAATTATGTCCCAGTTCGTCGCTAATAATCCCCACATAAATAATAATATATAATAGCGGGATTAATTGCGAATAAAAATAAAATTTAAGTGGAATGTACAGATTTGAATTTTTCTTACGGGTTCGTTGTTTATAGACCATGTCAGTAAAGCTGCTGGCTTCGATGCTGCAGAAGTGCAGTTCATGCGAACGATTTCTCCAACTTGATATTTAGAACGTCCTCCAGTAATTCTCGGGCCTTCATTTGGCAGAACTAAATATAAATGAAAATTCGTAAATTACAGAATATACTCTTCCATTTCTAATATTTTAGATATTTTGAGTAATAATTGTATATTATACACATAGTTTTAACATTTTAAGTACAGCGGATAAAATCGATTAAGTGAAAAAAGTAACAAAGCATTACAAAAAGTATAAATTCTGAGCCCATTACATTATTATCTAATGCTAACTATTCTACACATTAAGGAACCATTACCACCAAAGCAAGAATATCACTATTGATCAAACAATAGAATTTTATGAGCGTATGATGTACATCTAGCATTATAAATATGCGTTGTGTTAGAAGGCTAATATAACACGCAAAGTAACAATCGCTTTTCATATGTAATGTCGCTTTAGTTCTGGATATTATTTTGCAATTATGATACGTAATATACTTCAAATTATTTTGCACAGAACTGTTTCAAATTAAACATTACTACAAGTGAAACTCATTACTTCGTGAAAATTCTTTCTTCTCTAAAAAGTTTCTAAAAAGAAGTTTCTAAAAAAAAGTTTCTAATGCATGCATAAACTGTATTGTATTGAAATTGGATTTGAGAAATAGAGTTTGAACAGGGGGTTTACTAATTTGGAACTAAGTTAAGTATTTAAAGACGCAATAACCCTAAATTCGGTCAGTTTGGAAGTTCAGGGCATGGGTCGAGACTTTCCGAATAACTTGAGTCGTTCAAAGTGGTTCAAAACTTTCGGGTTAAAACGGAATCTTTGGGTATGTACTCGAGTTTCAGAGGTGGCTTGAGTTTCAGTGCATATTTCAGGTACTCGCGTACCCTTAATAATAAGTATACATGTAGTCAAAAGTTTCGAGGACGCTATAAACGGAAGATGTAGGACTCGACGCGAGCGGCTTATCGGGGCTTTACAAGGTCCCAGGCAATAATAAATAATGCCCCCCGCTGTCGCTTTTCTCCGAGTGGAGCTCAATTTATTGAAGAACGCTGTGCAAATGATGAGGAAAAAGACTGAAGAGAGGAAAGAGAGGAATATATGAAAATGGGGAATTTAGGAGAGATGACATCTCGTTTATCGACCGTTGCAGGGGAACGAAAAATAAAAAAGATATAAGGACAGAATAACAATGAGGAATATGTCCCAAAACAGCTTACCCACAACTGTCATGTCCGCATGGTCGGAAACTGTACGAAAAGCTGGTGCTTCTGCTGATACCTCGCAACGATATCTCCCTGTGCTGGATTGATTCACGTTTTTCAATACCACTGATCTTTCAGTCGAATCCTGAGTCTGAAATGTGTTATTGAATATTTAATTCGTAATTATGTAGATCCGGGTCATTTAAAACTTAACAGTTAGAATCTTTGAACATTTATGAATAATTTATATCGACTATATACATATTTAAATAAGCTACTTCAATCATTGAGATAATTTTAGATAAATTAATTATAGATGTGAAAAGCTGTGTATTTTAAACTTCAGTTCATTTTTAAGTGGGCCAGGGAAAAAAATCATTGTGCACAGAAGCGAAAAAAATTTGCTTGTTTCAAAGCACTTCTTTTATATGAGAAAGTTATGCAACACTCTTCTGTGTCAATATTTTCATTTTTGATGACGCGTCGATCTTTGACAGAAGTTTTCTCTTGCACGATTATTTTTTTAAGCTCTCCTTTCACGGTTCTGTAGAGTTAAGTAATAGCTCGAAAGAACTTTCTTGTTTTTTTCTGTAGTTCAAGAATCAAAAAGTCAGACAACTCTTTATGTATGGAAATCGGAGTTTTTTTGGGACGCATCGTTCTTTTGACAAAGGTTTTCTCGGAGATGGATGCTTATTTCAGGATGTTCATTTCACGGTTCGATAAAGCTTAACAATACCACGAAACGTTTTCGCAGTTTCTTGTTTAAGATTAGTTGCATGAAAGGTACACAGAAAATAAAAAATGGCTAAATTTACCATTTAAAATAGTTAACATGCGCTCTGAACGCAATTTTCCTGGAATTTAATAACTTTTACTATTTTAAATTGTAACTTTTGCAATGAAAAAATAGGGTTTGCAATTTTATTAGCAAAAATTACAATTTTAAATAGTAAAACTTACTAAATTCCTGGTTTTGGCACTTACGTCCATAACTAGAATCGATCTTTAAATGATGATGTAATAGTAATATATTTCAATAATTAATTAATGCTTCCTTTATGAGAAAGCAAATCGCATTTACTTCCAGGAATTGTGCTCATTGAATGAGCACAAAATTTTATACAACTTCACAGATAGTTTAAATTAGTTTTGCTTCGATTATACACGTCAGATATTCCTCAATATACATCATGTCTTGATATGAAATACATACACCGTTTACGGGGTCATGCATAGCATACAATATAGATCACAGTAGTTGCAGGCAGTTTTGGTCAGCCAACAGGTTGGACAGGATGCAAAATTAGTATGTATGTAATGCACGGTAATGATCAAGAGCTGAAGGCAATGTTGTGGTTAAGGCGAGGCTTGCTTTAACGATCATGTTTCCACAAACGTATGATAAATATAAATTAAATTGATAACTCCAGATACTGTAAAAAAAGGAAATAGTTCCCCTTTTTGTCATTTCTTGCAGAAAAAATGAAATCAATCATAAAAATCACGACAATGCTAATGTAAAAATTGTTTTAGAAATAGGCGAACATTAAGAACATTAACATTCTCTATAAAGAGAATAGAGAGATATTTTATGCCTCTTGTTACTTTGGAGAAAAACAATATTTTAGAGAGAGAGTAATTTCTTAATCTCATTAAGAGCGAATGGTTAATTACTTAATGCAAGATTGCAGTAATTCGCATTATTAGTATCATATTATCTTTATCTTAATTTACTGTATTTTTAGTAAATGAGGATAATATGCTACTAATGCGCATAAAAAGATTACATACGTCGACAGACACGCCTTCCAGCGGGTACACTTGAACGTCTGGCATTTCGTTTGGCTCGTAGCGATAAAATTCGTGGCCATCCTTGTACCATTTCACAGAGTAAAGTGTCTCTTGATCTAAGTTGAAATTACACACCATCCGTACTGTCTCATTTAGAGCGACATGCTGTGGGATCTGGAGTGCAGTCATATGTAGTCCGCTTGTACCTTTTTTTTTTTAAAAAAAACATGAAAATATTTTACGTTATTCTATAAAACTCATTCATTCATTAATTAGAAACGGGAGCGGAATAAAATAATTTACTATTCGTTACTATACGTTATACTTTACAATTATTCATAATTTTTTAGGGAAAATCATTAGTGTAAATCATTAGTTCGTCTAATCTGACGAAAATTATTTTTTTTTTCATTTTTGTTCACAAAAATATTTGAAAAAAGTCGGAAACAAAGTTTTACAATATTTTAATTCGCATAAAGCGACAAAAAACCACAGCCCTGTCAAATTTGACAACTACTGCGCGAAAACAGTTATTTTAAGGCTACACGATCAATTTTTGATAAAAGTGTGACAATTTTGACAGAAAATCGAAAGATCATATCGAGAGGTGGTAGAATCTAATTTTATTTTTATCTAGCAATTCATTGTGAAAAGTGACAACTACTGCGCGAAGACAGATGTCGTTCAAAAGTAGATATTTTATTAATTCAAATTTATATATGTACTATGGAATTTATAGTATCACTATTGAATAGAAACGATCACTTAAAAAAACGCCTAGTTAACTTAACTAGAATTTTGGGTTAAATATACCCTAACTATTTTTTCTGGTTAAAGTAACCAGAATTCTGGTTGATTTAACCAGCATTCTAGTTGCTTTAACTTGGAATGCTGGTTAAATCAACCAGAATTCTGGTTACTTTAACCAGAAAAAATAGTTAGGGTATATTTAACCCAAAATTCTAGTTAACTTAACTAGGCATTAATTCTTGTTTAATTAAAAATTCATTTGAATCATTAAAAGATCTCCTTTTGAATGAGATCTATTAATTCAAAAGTATATTTATTGATTTCCGATTATTTTTGAAATATTTATGTGAATAAAAATGAAAATATAGAATTAATTTTTGTCAGACTAGAAGTCTGAAACTTCAGTCCAACAATCTATATAAAAAGTTAAAAATTTCGACATCTTCAAAATGATGACTAAAATGATAAATGTATTATTCAAATAGTTCCGGTCCTTAGTGCTGAGTCACGTTCACGACTTA
Organism: Synergus itoensis; assembly: GCA_904066005.1. Lineage (NCBI taxonomy): Eukaryota > Metazoa > Arthropoda > Insecta > Hymenoptera > Cynipidae > Synergus > Synergus itoensis. The sequence goes on from CAJFCP010000179.1 coordinate 351,343, forward strand.
TTTCAATAAAGTTTTTAAGAAGTTTCCATAAATCTTAAAGTTTAACTGAAACTTATAAACAACTTTTTATGAGCGAAAGCCCTGAACGAGAGGCTTCAAGCTGTTGCTGTCGTAGTGGTGTCTTAGATCCATTGTTAAGTGGCATTATGGTGTGAAAGAAAAGTACTCAACTTAAAATCATAAAAAAAACTCGCGATATTTAGCTATATAGATATTCATCATGCAAATATACAGCAATTATTTTTTTAAAGATTTTTTTTTCCATTGCACATGTTAAAATTTTCATATAAGAACTTTTTATTTAAAATTAGGGGTTTTAGTCAAAATTAAACTTGTAAATTAAATTTTTAAAGTGCTTTTCCATGTTTACAAACTTGTTTTCCAGCGTTTCCCGGATGAGAACAAAGTAACGGGAAAATAAATGTCAGAAACGGTGAATTCAAGGCATTGAATGCAGCAAAAGTAAAGTTGACTTTTGGTATAAAAATTGGGTTAAGAGTTTTCTTCAATATTAAAACTTAAACAAATTCAACGTAGTTAAATGGAAAAATTTATATAGTGAAATACAGAAAAATATTATAGAGAAGCACTGAATGACTGCTGGATTTGCATATAAAATTCTTTTGAATCATGAGTAACCTTATTTCAAAATTCACCCTTAATCATTAAATAAACCTACTCTCTAAATCTGAATCAGCGATAAGTATACTACTGAATATTTGAATATTTTAACAACAACTATTTCTAGAAATAAATTTTATATTTTGCTGAATCCATTATATTTACTTTCCGATTTTTACTTATACGGAGCTCGCTTTCGTATTAAAATTTTTGAACATGTTAAACGAGGCAATAATCTATATTGAAAATTCAGAATGCCTGGGGCAGTGAGCATAAAAGTGAACTATAAAATGCCAAAATAAACCCTTTAATACGAGGTCGTAGTATATACTTTAGAATTCTATTCACAATGCACAATGGAAGATCTTTATACTATTATAAGTTCCTCTGTACAAAAGGAGCTTGGAATTTAATAATAAGCGGGATTTATTTCTCAATTTTTTTATTTTTATGCTATGATCTGAAGTTGATTTCTCTTTTCAAAAAGAAAATGTTCAGCTGCATAAATTTTATTAAAAACTTCACTGGGATAATAAATAGTTATATAAACTATTTTATTAGCAAGCACGATAATGCTTTTTATGATTTTAAATAATTTTAATTTAAATAATTTCATAAATGCATATATGTATACTGTAGAATGTAGAATGTATATTGTATTATGCATGACGGGAGCTACAATGAGCACTCTAGTAGATCGTTTAGTTTGTCTCTTGAGAATATGAAATATCTATATCTCTTGAGTATACTCCTTTGTTTTATGTAGGGGAGAAATAGGCCATATTGAAAATAGGTAGTAAAAGCTTTGAACTCCTAATACCAAGCGTCGCTGCACAATTTTCCGGACCATGGAATTGAAAAAATCTCATTTGTCCCCTTTCCAAAAAAAAATCAGCTTTCAAAAATTCAAAATCCTTAAAACAATCAGTTAAAGAATTATTGTTGCGTTTCTCGCACGAGATAATCGTGTAGAATATTGAAAAACATATCCGCTGAGCTTCGCGTGCCCACGTTTAAGAATATGTGGTTAAATTTCATGTTCAGCTAACATACGAATGTTTTATTGACAGAACTTTACGATTACGTATCTTGTTTCATGTATAATGTACCATCAGGACGAACTTCAAGACTAAGGTGAAGATTCTATCATAGCAATATATTTCGCGAATGAAAATATTTTTAGTTTACTGAATTTTACGTTTTGCATCTTATTTGAATTCTCTTAAAAAATAATAATAAATAAAGAATTATTCATTCGTTTTCTCCGGACTAATTCGCAGAAAAAATGTCTACAATAAATTTTGGGGGACAGGTGAAAAAGAAACTTTGAAACTTTATATTTTGCGTCAATCTAACTCTGATGCGTAACGCGATATGCGTTAGAAAGTAATAAAAAAAGTTCCTGAAAAAGTAACAGCTCGAGTAACTTTTGGTGTGATTCGGTCACAATAACCACAGTTGTAAACTGTAACTGTAAACTAAAATCGTCGACAGAGTTCTAACATTCTGTTTTGTACTACAAACAGAAAAACAATACCTACAAATTCTGTAAACTCTACACAAAAAGGTATATGCTTTCATTGTTTTAGCATAGAAGCTTTGCAATGTCATATTTTTAGAAACTCGTCCAAAGCTGGCTCCTCTAATGTCTTTCCCTAAATCATGAGAAGTCAAATAAAAAATCTGTTATTAATAATGAATTAATGAATGAATCGCGACGCAATAATGAATGAACATTATGTGGTCAAAATAGTAGTCACTGCAAACATCTTGTAATTTCATTCAGCTTCCACTTCTGCCTGAATCAACATCAATAAAGCTTAAAAGCTACAAGGTACAGGGCGAAAGAAAACAAAGAATAGCTGGGAAAGAATTACGAACCTGCTGGATACACGAGAAACATCAGAGGAAGAAAAAGAAGACGAGCATCAGAGAGAAAGAAAACATAGTTGAAGTGCTTGCTTCGGGTCCTCAAAGATTCTCTAGACACTTGGATCATGTTTTTTTTCCTCTCCCCTTCCCAACCCTTTCCTAAATCCTCATGAAGCATCATGAAACTGGGTACAGTATCCCGCTTTTCAAGCTCTTCATGACTACACAAACTCGATTCGTGCATTAGTAGAAGGTGTGAGTTAGGGGAAGCGATCTTGTCACTTCCGGAAGGAATTTCGTGTGAGTTCCGGGCCTCGGAAAAGAGTCCTTGGCTTGTGTCCAATTTGAAATCCCTTTGTCGTCCAAATCTACTGTAACTTGGAATCTCTTGTGGCCATAAGACTCTTGAATCTCAAGTTCAACTTATCAGAGATTTATCGAATGATCTGTTATGTGTCATTGTTTCTTGAACTTGTGTTCTGCGAGTAACTTAAACTTTTAATGTACTTTTTGTTTAAGTTTTTGCTTCAAGTTTCAGACTTGGATTCAAACTTTGAATTGAACATTTAGACTCAAGTTAACAATAATTTTAATGTTTTATATTTAAATTGATACTTTTCACTGTAAGTTTGAGTTATTTAGTGTAGTATTGAGTTCAAAGATTCCTCAACATCGCTATCAGAGTTTACGCATGTTGAGTAATGCACGTCGATAGTTGAAGTTGGTTATAAAAAATATTGTAGGTAGCTGATCGGACTACGTAGTTGTTAGGGATATGCGTGCTTTAGTTCCTCGGCTCTTGTGCGAATGAACTAATTAAAAATCTATATAAGAGTGTGATTCGACGCGAGTTTCCACCTTGAGCGGAAATCTCTCGGCAGACTGCGGCAGGAGCTCCAGCCCCAGCCCCAAACCCCTACTTCGCTGGTTCGTTCCGCGGCGATGCCGAGTCTGCGCCCCCTGTTCGTCAGCATCGTGGAGTCGATGCACGAGCAGCACGCTTCGCGTTTCTGGCGAACTACCTACACTAGAAACAATCCTTCTACCCTCGGAAAGGATTGCTAGAAGACACCTACCGATCGCATCGGCGGGAAAGGGAAAATAACAACACTGACAAAACTTTCTCGATTCTGGTACCAAGAGATGCCCCTCAAACCGGAAATAAAAATTCCAACTAGTTTTTCATGAAAAAGAGCAATGTAGAGGTAAAACACAACAATGGGTTTGTTCTGTGAGTACAGAAGAACAATGCCTTTGTCATGCCGTCGAGGTAGTTGGGCATACCGTCAACTTTAATTCTTTGCTTCCAACGAACTTGGAATAAGTGGATTTGAAACGAAGAATAAACGAATTCATGGGTAATAATGAACATCATGGATAAATCTATTAAAAAAAACTTAAAGCATCGATGGAAATTTGCAAATATTCTTGTATAGTGATGTTTTTAAATCTCTGGAAATATAGATTTTATTCATTTCATAATCAAAAATCTATTTATAAATTAGTTCAAATATATTTTTACAAATATGTATACAAGATGTCTATACTAAATTAATTTATTTTATTGATTAGTCGATTATTGAGCGGGTTCTTATTTTGGGGAGAGAAATAATAAGTGTATATCTATCAGGTGTCATTTCTCAATATGAGCTCTTCTTTATTTATTCAGAGGCACATTTGCTCACCTGAAGCACTTTACTCTTATGAATTATTTAAGAATTTGCAGATAGCTATGCATAATTAAAACTATATGGATAAAAATAGAAAATAAATAGAAAAATTATATGGAAAATCAACCTATTTAATTAATTATTTAATTAATTATATTTAATTTATTTTAGTGAAAATTTTTACTAATTATTAGTTGTATTTCATTATTTCATTTAGTAGTTTTGAACTTTTCACTAATTCAGATTTAGAGAGTAATTTATATTTCCATTATTGAATCATTTTTAAACTACATTATACGATAATTTAGCTTTGTTGCTCATTAAATTTCATTAAACGGTGAAGAGTGAGATTTGGTTAGTATTCATCCGATATGCAAATATTACGAAGTGAGACGATTTAATATTAAACTAGAAAGGTTTGGGACAGAGATTTTGAGCTCCCCTCTTTATCATAAATATGTAATATTGCTACGTTCCTTTGCATCTGTGGAAGAGATGAGCCTAACTTCCTAAGTGAAAACGGCCCCTATAGTCAGACGCTCGAACACGTTTCAGTAGAAAAAGTTTAAATTCCAATTTCCTTTTTTTCTGTTTATTACTTTTAATTCTTTGAAAATTATGATTTTTATACTAACTTGATTGACGTAAAGTAAATGACAGTGTAGGGCTTTATCAAGAATTTTGAGAACAAAACGGGGCTTTAAATTGTTCTCTATAATTTTATCGCTCTATGACATGGTAAATCTCTTCTAAAGACTTTCACTGTCCATAAAATTCAGCCGCTCCGGCTATACGTTAAATTGGAAGCTCCACAAAAGCATTTTTAGTTTTTTTTTTTTTAAATCGCGTACCACTTTTAATATGAGAAAAATGTTTAATCTTCTTTATCTTTTTACTTTTTAAATAGTGATTTTAACATGGTATTGCAAAAGTGGAAAAACAATATTCTCTAATTTATTGGAAATTTGCTAGATGAAATGCCTTTAATAATAGGAGCACTTTACATCGGGTTATTTAACAGGATTCATTTTCTTTTATTTTACATGTCCAACCTGACGTATTTTCAAATTAAGACATAAAATTAACTCATGTAGAAATCCTCGGTCCAAATCAGATAACATCAAAAATTTCTTCATCTGTAAAAGAAGGCAGTTTATCCTTCACACTTTTCTGGCGAATTCGTCTTCAACTTAAGAATACTTAGACATAAAATATAGTTGCGATTTTAATCTTAGTACATATGTACCCTCTATCTGATGTTTAGAAATAGAAATAAATAACTTTTTAATTTTTCTAAGTGGGCGAATAAGGCCAGTGATTCTTTTCTTCTTACGCATATATATAAATCTCACGGTTCATTATGCATGTGAATGCACTATTTCGATAGCAAGATTAAGGCGCATGCGTATTTATTAACGCGACCGAAAATCGATATACGCCCCTCTTCCTCTTCTCGTTTGGCATTTCTTCTTCCGACTGCGTCTTTTTCGAGCACACATCCCATGCCCCACACACCGTTTATTTTTGTTATTGACCTATACACTAATGTACAACATCGTTTCAATTATTTGAACTTTCAATCATTAACGCAATAAATTATATTTACACTTAGGTAACAAATACTAAAAAAAAATAGCTGTGAAGTTGTATCAACTCTGGGGCTCATTTAATGAGCACTTTGCTTTCTCGTGAAGCAAATATGACTTGCTTTCTCATAGAAGAACCGTTAATTACATATAACCATAAATTTCTTCATTTTCAATCAAATATATTAATATTTTCTGATATTATAGATAGTTCAATTATTCGTCTCGTCACAAAGATTCAAAATATTATAGATGCATTTAATCGAAGCTTCGTGAGTTGTAGCAGATTTTTATAAAATTTTGTATGAGTCTCCTTATTTTATATTATTGCTTATTGGTTCGCCGATTCTGAATGCTGTTTATATATACATATAGAAAGGATTATGGAATACGTAATTAAGTGCCGTCAAGGTGTAACGGCAACCTGTGGATTCTTCGTTAATCTATCAATGCCTAAAGAGAAAATCAAAGTCAGGGAGCCAATAAATAGCCGACCCTTAGAAGCATGAGTTGATGCTTCAGGGAGAAATTGCTCTGAATAATGAAAATAAATCGCAAACTGACGAATAAGAAAAAATATAGGTATAAAGAAGCTAATTTCAGATCAAGAATTTTCTTGCTGCATTGAATATTCGAATATCTTTAAATTCTCATAGCCTGTGCTATAAAAATTCAATAACCGTCACAGATATTTTATTCCACCTTTTATAATGCCAACAAAGTGAGTTACCGCGCATAAAATATTTTTAGAAAATTCGAATAATCAAATTCGTTTAATTTCGGAGAATCTATTGCTGTACATAGATCATACAATTTTTCCAATCTTTTTCATATACACTATTGTTCATATGACGAAAAATGATCAAAACCAAATTTTGAAAAACTTCCATGATTGATAACTTGTTGATAATAAATATAAGAAATGTTTTTACTATTACTTTTTTTACTAAGGGAATGGAACCAATATATCCTCCTATACGTGTGACATCTCATTGCTTATAAATGAGAATTTCTGCCTCGTATTTCTTATCTTTATCTGGGAAATTATACATCAAAGAAATATTTCTGCAATAAAGAATTCTTTTTACTTTTAAGTGATCTTCGTCGAAAGTTAATAACAGATAAACGTGGGTGACGGATATATTATACCCTCCTTATAAGGGTTTGCCTATGAAGCCATAAAAGAATGTATCGAATAGATTCTGACGTACATTCAGCCCTGGAAAGAAATAGCCATTGAAATTGGATTGATAACCTTCTCTATACCTATAGGTATAGAGAAGTTATATAGTTGAGTAAGTTGGATGATTTTACATTTCGAATTACACATAGGAATCTCAACAACTTACAAATTTATAATAAGGAAACGATGCAGAAATATGGTATGCGCGAAGAATTAGATTGCAACCTCTAGTTACGTGCGTATTATGAAATATGCGATTTTACTACCTTGTCTGGATGCTCGTGTTTTCAGAATGAATGAGACCACGTAAACTTCCCTACTGTTTCAAATTTTAACGTTCTCTGTGCTGGAGTCCTCTTGTTTTTCATACATTAACTCAATTCATGAACATTGTTTTTGTTAAATGTTTACGTTATCTAGTTAAGAATATAGTTGCTGTAACTAATGAGTAAAATATCCAGCTTTGCTTCAAACATTCCCGCTTTTCCCTATGTATTATAAATTGAAATGTGCAATGAGAATGCACATTTATAAACAAATAAAGTATTTAGTGAAATTCAAACACATTTTATTCTCAAGAGGACTGCGGTATTTGAAGTTTATTTTTTTATTATTTTTACACTTGCGGGTGAAAATGAAGAGCTCCAGATAGTTTTTTCAATAAACTGTTCAAATATTCTGTCATTTACATTATATACCGGTCAGAATTGTACAAATCAAGAGGATATATACTTTAGGATATTTTTTTAGAAACTTTATGTCTTTTAACAATGCAGAGAAATAATTGTACAATAATTCCAATAAGTTTGTCAAATTCTGTAGAGTTTACTTAAAAGAAAAAATGTAATCTTTCTTCAATTTTACACGGAGAAAACTGGATATTAAACCGTAATATCTAGCTATTTAA